>JADBJO010003773.1:30000-59445 GCA_016801955.1 Conus betulinus
TTTGTTCCCATTTGGGAATGGGAGGAAAGGGTGGGTTGACAGCTATTTCACTTTGGCTAATGTTGGTTTTCTTTAGAAGAGTAAATGTGTATTACTAAATAGATTTAGTTGATTTTATGTCTTTTGCTCTTGTAGCAAAATCTGTGTCTGAATTTAGAGGTACTTCATTTGCACAGAAACTATGTTGCGATTGGTTCTTCAAAACACTTTTCAAAACTCGTTCAAAGGTAAAATTCCAATTTCATGGTAAGTCCCAATGTTTATATGCATGTGTGGAAACTCCTGGAGTAGATTTATATCCTTTGCAGTCTACACATTGTAACTTATCAAGTAGATGCTATGGGGCGCTGAACAAGACTTCTAGGGCATAAATTAATCTAGACCGCTCAAGAGTGGAAGAAAGGAGTGTTAAACTGTCTTTATCTTGACCCCATTTTTGTTTGCGTATGATCTTTAAAAGTTTAAACTTTTTCTTGCTTTATTCTAAATATATTCAATATGTTGGTTCCATGAAAGTTTTGATGTTAGATATACTCCTAGGAATTTAACAGATTTAACGTAGTGTAAAACAGACCCATTCACACTAAATTATGGAAGTTTGTATGGGTCACATCTAGGGTTAAAAAAGCATTAGGGTTTTTTTTCCCGACAGTGTCAGTCCATTTTCGTGTTAAAAAAAAACAACAACTACTGACAAATGTTTAATTCACCTTGATATTATTTTGATCTTTGACACCTGATATTTGTAGGAAATTTAAGCCTTATGAGTTCACTTTTGTTCCTCCTTGACCAGATCCAGCTTGAACACCTCTCTGCTGCTTCTGCCATTGCTTTCAGGGCTCTGGTTTTTTTCCCTCCCTGCAACTGAGAGCTGTTTCATGAGGCTGTATGCAGACGTTCCTACAAACCCCCTAGCTCCAATTTCTGCAGTGAGGACTTTGACCTGATAGCCTTCTCTCTCCAGGCTGTTTGCCAGATCAGCATACTTTTCAGTCTTGTAGATTTGAGCTGCCTCCATTCTGTTCTCATATGGCACCGTGAGCTCGATCATGATCAGCTGCTTGGTTGACTGAGAGTGGACTACTATGTCTGGTCTCATGCCACTCTTGCTGATGATCTCTGGGTGACTCTTCCATTCTGGGAGGTCTGCAGTGCACTCCCAGTCATCTGCCCCGTCCAGCAGACTCTGCCTGCATGTTCCGAGTGGCACTGTTGTTCTTGGCCATGATTCGCTGCCTCCTGCCGTGAAGAATGTTGTTGCGGGTGCTTTTGGAGTCCTGATTTTCCTTTTGTGTGGTGTTGGTACTAGCCCAGACTACTTGTACAATCTCTTTGAGCACTTGGTTGCCTCCATGTGTACCTTCCTTGAGCCAGGGCTACTTACATGAGCTAAGGACATGCTCCACTGTTTGTTTTATGGCAGAGGGGGCATGAAGGATCGTCTGTTTTTCCCCACTTCACCAGGTTTGCATTTGAGGGCAGAAGGTCATATGCAGATCTGAGAATGAAGCTGATCCTGAGAGGGGCCATGTGCCAAATGTCATTCCAAGTGAGACTTCTTTGGAGTGCATTCTCCCACGTTGTCCATTGCCCTTGCTGGCTCTGCTGGACTGCTTTTTGGAGTTTTTTTTGGTCTCTTCTTCTTTTCTCATCTCCTGAATCATCATGTCTCTTTGGCTTTTCCTTTGGCCTTTGACCACCATTCAGTTTTGGTCACCCCCCCAGTCCTTGTCTGTTGGTCTGTGTGTGTCCTGTTATTTCTCTGATCTTGAGACTTTCTTTTGCAGAATCCATCGCCTCTTGAACTTTCCATTTTCTGCCTGTCTTCAGCTGGGGCTTGATTGCTTCTACCACCTTGTCTCCTGAGTCCTCCAGCATGCTTTTGAAGTCTGATCTTCCCTGCTTTGTATTCCTCCAGGATGGATTTCAGTGGTAGTTTCAGCTTTGCTTTGCTTGGCGACAGTACAGCGCTATGTCAGTCAGACAGGGTGGGACACCAAGCCATTTTCCTTGTGAAACTTGTTGATTTTGGATTCCATTGCCTCCACTATGCTGGTGCAGATGTCGTATATCATCAGAGGCCATAGGGCTTTGGTATCAGCATGAACTGCAGACACCAGACCTTGTATTTGCCAGGGAGCCCACACTGGTCAATGGTCTCCAAGCCTTCTTCCGACATCTGTTTGGTTTCTTTTTTGCTCTTTGTGTGTCTTTCAGCGTATCATCATACCATCTTCCAAGGCTTGACTGGCTCTTCTGTGACTGTTGGAATGGCCTGGTTGGCAACACTGAAGACCACAGATTCGGGCCACTTTTCCTTTCCTCAGTGAGAGACTCCGTGATTTCTTTGGCTTGAACTTCATTCTGGATGAGGGCAACTATGTCATCCAGCCTTTCCAGCACATGACGTGTCTCGTCTTCTCTGGATGAAATCACTGTAGTGTCATCCATGAAGGCCTTGAGAGGGGGGCATCTTGTATCCATCGCCAAGGTCTGTTTGTCTTGCGTTGCTTGTTGCTGCTTTCAAGATGACTTCCATTGCCAACACGAAACAGTATTGGGGAAATTGCACACCCATTGCAATGCCCACTTCCAAGTTGATCCAATCTGTTGTGTACTCCTTGGTACAGACCGCATTGAGAAGCCATTGAAGTTCTTCTTGAGCATGTCGTGGATGTTCTTTGGCACATGGTACATCTCAAGAGCCAACTGTATCATCTCATGGGGTACAGATCCATATGCGTTTGCCAGATCAAGCCACACTACGTCCAGGTCTCTCTCTTTCTGTTTTTGCTCTTTGGATTGCGTCCCAGATCATTGTGGCGTGTTCTACACAGCCAGCCACGCCTGGGATGCCACCTTTCTGGACTGACACATCCAAGTACTTGTTTTCCATGAGGTACTTGGTCAGCCTTGCTGCCATGACAGAGAAGAAGATTTTCCCATCGACGTTCAGTAGTGATATTGGCTGAACTGGCTGATGTCACTTGAGTTTTGCTCTTTGAGGATGTACACACCATCTGCTGTCATCCACTGGCTGCTGATATTCTGGTTTCTCCAAGCTGATTGCAACAGCCTGTGGAGCCACTCCAGCACCTTGGGACATTTCTTGTACAGTTGGTAAGGTATTCCGTTTGGCCCTGGTGATGATTTGGCTCTGGCTTTGTCGACCACCTTCTTGATGTCCGTCAACGTTGGAGGCTTGTCATTGAACTGTTCCTCAGAGTTGGTTGGCCACACCAGACCTTGAATGTCGAGTGGTGTTTTGCTGTGTGAGTCAGGGTATGTTTTCCTCAGATGCTGCTTAAGAACTTCTTTGTCCACACTTAGGCTCCCAGATTTTTGGCTGCTCAACAGAGTTCTGGCAAACTGGAAGGGGTTTTCTGAAGAAGCGCTCTTGTGTCTTCTTCTTTTTGCTCTTCCTCATCCTCGCAGATTCCGCTTTGCTGAGGGCGCTGTGTTTTGCTTTCAGGTCTTCCCAGAGTTTTTCCAAACGTTGTTTTTCAGCTGGCAGTGCTGTCTTCATTTGCTTCTTGAGGGTTTTTTTTTTACCCTGATCTTGTCCATCTCTTCTTGGCGTCTGGATTTCTTCGGAGGTGTTTTCTCTTTAGGTAGTTTTGCTCCATAGGCGTCTCTACATGTGGCATACACAATGTCCCCATATGTGGCTAGTTTGTGTTCCAGGGTGCTTTTCCCTATCAGTGCATCAAGTCTTTGAACGATTTTTGCATCCAGTTTCTTCCAATCTTTAGTCTCGTTTGCTCGTGGCAGGTTGAGTTTCAAGCGCCTGGCATCGAGGGCCTGTACAAATTCTTCATCCGAACCAACATCGTGGATTTCCTTGACACTGTGGTTTAAATCCTGGCCTTGGTCTTCCGACGTCTTAGCTGTTGATGCAGTGCGCTGCTGCTCATTCAGACATGTACTACAACTAAGTCTTTTGATAAGCCTTCGTTATATCTGCAATTAGGATTTTAGATAAAATTGGTGATAATACTGATCCTTGTTGAAGACCCATTTCTAATGTTCTAGTGTTGGAATATATATGCTCTATTCTTTTTTAAGTAATTATACTTCGAAGGAAAACTTTGGTAGAATTATACATGGTTCCATTTTTCCAATAGTTCCCAGCGTACACAAAAGTTGTTTATGCCATACTTGTTCGTATACTTTCCTTATGTCAAAGAAAGTTGCCACGATGTTTTCGTTTTGCGGATTGTTATTTGACATGTGTTGAGTTTCACTAGATGCCCTGTTGCTGATCTGCCGTTCTGAAAACCAGCTTGATGTATAGGGATAATTTGATATTTAACACAAAAATACAGTGATCTACTAAGGACAATTCTTTCCATTAGTTTGAATGTATGCGACGTTAGGGCAATTGGTCGCTAGCTGTTTATGTTACTTCTGGGTTTCCCTTGTTTATGTATAGGGAACTATGATAGAATCTTCCATAGTGAAGGTAAATTTCATCTTCTCGGCATTTTTGAATGAATACTGAGATAAAGCGATTTACATTAGGTAGGACATGACGCAACAGTTCATTAAATATACCATCTAAACCCACTGTTTTTTTTTTTTTTTTTTTGGGGGGGGGGGGGGGGGGTCCTGTATTAGCAAGACATTCTTCTGCTTCTTGAACTATTAGAGAGGCACAGATCAGCTGTTGGTCTGTCATGTCAAACCACATTTGCCTGTGTCAAGACAAACTCTAACTTGCTGGATCAAGATCCCTTTGAGCACGCTGCCAGCTACGCTGCAGTGGCCTACTCTGGGGTTAGCATCTCCTCAGAGATGAAAGCAGCAGGCTGGTCAGTGATCACATTTCAGTACATTCCATAAAACACTGTTTCCAAAGAACTTGGTTTGAATGTTACTTGATAATTGCCTCAGTGGTAAATAACTTGCTTTCAGGAATTACTAATTACGAGATCAACTTCACATGAAAAAGCAGGGTTGTCATGGACCGTATTTCATCTGGTCCCAAATTTTGGAGACACGTTTGACTGGAACAGGTAAACCTGTAAACCAGATGGCCTGTTTACCTGACAGCTACTCACCTGCGTTTTGTGTAAGTCAGGTGAGCGAACATTTTCCTTCAGTCTCTTAAGCTACTGGGTGAGCAACTTAACGAGAGAGCCAAAGGGAGACTGAAGACAGGTCCTCGCTGGTTGTCAGTTCCCCCAGGTGTCGGTGAATCCCCGTGTCCGACCTGCAACTGACTGCCATCTGGGTGTGGGAGAGCAGCCCTTGCCCAGCCACATTCTCTACCCCGTGGGGGTATGGAGAGGCTGACTGAGCGGTCAGTAGACATCGTGTGAATGCTGCCAACTGGTTGTGGGGTACAGACCAAACCCAGCTGCTTTCTCTGCCCCAGGGGGGTATGGAGAGGCTGTCCGTGAGGTCAGCAATGAGCTAGCGTGTCAGGGCTTCAGGTGTTTGTCAGGACGACGACTTGTTTTTCGTTGTGTGGGAGTCCTTGAGGACTCCACGAACTACACCCGTGAGCAGCTTCGTTTTCCATCGAGTCGACGTGTGTGTTCTTCTGTTGTGTGGGAGTCCCTGGCAAGACTCCACAAACGGTGCCCGTGAGTGGTTTTTGAACTGTGTGAGGACTGTGTGACTAGGGCCAGATGTGGCCAAGCAGATGGACTGTTTGCGGTGACACTACTGTAGGTGTCAGCTTGGTCTGATGTGACAGTATAGCATCTAGTGTCATTGTGCGCCCTCTGGTCGTGGCATAAGCTAAATTTATATACCTGATTGTCCTTGTATGTATTATGCACTTACTTGTTTTTGATTTGACTGTTTGTGATGACACTACTGTAGGTGTCAGCTTGGTTTGATGTGACATTATAGCATCTAGTGTCATTGTGCGCCCTCTGGTCGTGGCGTAAACTAATTGATATACTGATTGTCCTTGTATGTATTATGCACTTGTTTTTGATTTGATGGTTTAGGTAGCTAAAGCAAAAAAGTAGAAAGTTAACTTGTAGCCTGGCTATCTATGTTCGTGTGTTGTGTTGGTGTGTGTAGAGAAAAGTCGTACACGCATCCAGACGTCTTCAGGTGAGAGTCAGACAGTAAAACACGCACCACACACCATCTGTAACATCTGGTGACTCCATTTTGTAACATCTGGTGACCCCGTAGTTTTAACTTTCTTTGGCTATTAAATTCAAAATTGTCTTAGTGGTAGGATTTCTCTTTGTGCCCCTATAGCTTGCCCCAGTTATTAAGGATAGGTAACACTGACAGACTTTCCTGTTGAGCAATTCAGTTGTGCTGTATTGTTTTGTTATATGACTGTGTCTAATTTCTTTCCCGTCTCCAGCGTAACAGGATACCTTTTTTGTATAGTTTCTGGGGATATGAGGGCCTAGTTCTTCCTTCCTTTGTGTGGGGTTTGGTTTCATTACCTTCAGTTATCTCTCTTTGTGATTATTTCTCTTTCTATCTTTACTAGGGGATTTTGTTGCTTCTTCAGCATTCTTACAGTTCTTTTCTCCTGAATGAGTGAATGTGTAAATGACTGTCCTGAACCATTTTCTTTTAAAGAAAAGAATGTTGGTTGTTGTGAATACCTAGTGTTTAAAAAAAAAAGAAGAAAAACATTTTTTTTATATTCTGTTATTGTTCATGTATCATTGCTTGATATATGCTAGGCCCTTTTACAGTTTACTGCCACCACCCTTTCGTAATTATCTACTGATTATTTGGCATTGATTCCCATTTGTTTTTTTCTTCCTCCCGAATCCCTGAATTCCTGTTCCATTGTTTATTCCTATCTTTTTGTTGATTGGGTTTTAAATAAACTCGGTCTTTTAAAGAGTGATTGTAGTAAGTATCTGCTTAAAAATCTTCTTTGGAATATATACAAATAAAAGTAGAAAGTTAACTTGTTGCCTGGCTATCTATGTTCGTGTTGTGTAGGTGTGTGTAGAGAGCAGTCGTCGAGATCGTTTGCCAGCCTTTTCCAGTTTTCACTGACTTGTTTTATTCTGCCAGTTGAAAAGAAGAAGAAACCTCAGCTTCTCTGTCTGAGAACAGTGCAGATGGGGGAGCATGCCTGTCACTTACTGGCTGCCATAGCAGGGCTTCCTGTGTGTGCACCCTCTTTGGCGCCAATTAGTCTGGCCTACATAACCACACCTCTCAGGTGCTGGCCTTTAGTGCTTGTGTGTGTCCACACCCCACTCGTTCCAGTCACAGCTGAACCTATCATTTCCATTTGTCAGACCTCTTCCAGCGAGCAGCAAGGTCACGCCTAATTAACTGGCTTGTAACAGGCACAAAATTAGTGCATAGTGCAGTAAACTCCTTGCTAAGGAACAGGCAGCATAAAACGTGTGCCTCTTGGTATAAGTCTAAAGAGGCATGGCCAAGCAGAAAAAAATGCATCAGAGTGCATGTCAGAGATGGCTTTCTTTAGTTGTTTGTCTGCTGTACTTTTGCCATTGCTATCAGCATGGAGCGCAAACTGAATGCTGCTGACAATGGTAGTAGCAGCTTTGACGATGGCTCTTTGAATCTGAGCCTATTTCAGATCTACTTTCTTAAGCAGAGGCTGGAATGTTCTTTCATACTTGTGTGTTTACAGCGGGGACTTGTAAATTGTCAACATTTTCAGGTCTTTTGATTTTGTCAAGCCTTTCTTTAACTTTGATGTCACTGTGTCTTTTATTCAGATATTGTTTGTCACCTCTTGCAAAGGAGGACCATACCTCTTCTACCATTTGTTCTTTTCCCTAAAACTCATTTTCAATATTTTTCTACATGTCCTCATCAGGAAATGTTATTGAAATGGTATCATCCTTATCAGCCAACTCTTTCTCGGAACTAGGACTTTCTTTGCTATTCCTTTTTTAGTTCAGGCGAGCTGTGTTTGGAACTATTCCTATATGAATCTGAACCATTCACCTGCTCAAGGAGTCAGCATGCGAGTGGCGTTTTTTTCGCAAGCGACTGCCACCTCTTGGGTGTGGTATCTATATTTCTCGTCGTTATCTTTCCCTTGGTTGCTTTCTGCCTTTAGGGCAGCACCAAGGTTCTCTTCAAAGCAGGAAAGCGTGGCACTCAGTGCGCTGAATCTTTCTTTTCTAATTTATCTCAAAAGTTTTCATCCTGCTTTGGTAACTATCTTCATCCTCAGAGGATTGTTTGTTCACTTTCTTATTCCCCTCAGGGGACCCTTCTCTCTCTGTGATGCTCAGTGGCAATGGGGAAAATTCGTGTGCATAACCTCAGTTGCTTTCCTTTTAGATTTGAGAGAACGATGAATTAAACCAGGCTAAATACAACAAAGATTCAGTAATATATCAGAGTTTTGAAAAACAAAACATGAATGCTAGAGAGTAGATTGCAGAATGGTGTTGCTTATGTAGTAAACATGCTAATGAAGTGAAGCGTCAATGAAAAATTCATCCTCAAGAAAACAAAGGTAGGAAAAAGCTCAGACTTACCTCGTGTCCTCCTCACACATACACACACACTACATTCACATGATCATGCAACTCAACAGACAGTACCCCGATCAGATCGTATAGACTTCCCCTGTTCCAAATTAATCTGTCAGTGTCTGGTCTGAAGCTACTTGCACCGTGAAGCACGTGTTGCTCAGCATCTGCGTCAGACTGACCTGGCTTAGCAATGCGCGCCAACACTCACGTCACATCACTTGACTTCGCCTAACTAAGCCACAGGCGAATGATTTCTTTCTCTTTTACATCACTCACACACACACACACACACACACACACACACACACGCACACACACACACACACACAGATGGAGATAGAGGGAGGGGGGGGGGGGGGGAGATACAGAATAGAGAGAGGCAGACAGACAGTCAAAGGTGAGTACACATGCATGTGGTGTCTATGAGCTGACATTAATGGGGGGAACGACCATAAAAAATAGACTAAGTTTAACTCAAGGAGAAATCCTTAGATTTCTGCGTTTTGAGAAGAAGCATTTTTTTTCCTAGCTGTGTACTACGAATTCTGCTGGAGAGGGGGGGGGGGGGGGGGGGGGGGGGGGGGGTGGGGTGGTGGTGGTGGTGTTGCAGAACCATTGATGTAGGACGAGTCAGTTGTCAATTATACCTGTCTTGTACATTCTTGATAATGAAATAAGATGGGTATCGTGTCATGTGTTTTGTACAGTTAAGATATGTTCTGATGATGTGAAAGTAGTCGTCAATATTCTGGTGAGGAGACCTATACACTGATTTAAATGAAAAGAAGTGCTGACTGCACGCAGAATGGCCGCCATATTCGTACATTGATACCAAAATCACCGGGAAGAATGATGATCTTCTTATCGTTAAGACATTCGCCATTATTAGCACAAAGTTTTCCAAGTAAATACTGAAATCACCGGGAAGAATGACGATCTTCTCATCGTTAAGACATTTGCCATCATTAGCACAAAGTTTCCTACTAAATACTGAAATCACCGGGAAGAACGATGATCTTCTCATCGTTAAGACATTCACCATTAACAGCGCAAAGTTTCCCAACCAAATAAAGGTGAAAGCAGGGTTTTTATACATATATGCAATAGCTCTGATAGCTCTAATACTTTTCCCCCAATGGAGTTAGTTCTTATTTCTGTTTACTCGACCAACAGCAATAGCCTTTTCCACCCCTAAAATGTTATGCGAAGGTCAGAGAGACTGACAATAAATGCAAGAATTTGAAGTTTCAAAAGTGTTTTTAATGTATTGAAACCGAAAGGGGGGGGGGGGGGGGGGGGGGGGGGACAGTGTGGGAAATTTTGACTCATACTGAATTATATCACTGAAAATTTGAACCGGTATTTAAGACGATTATAATTCAGAATTGTTGGGTATAAATCACGATCTTTCAAACATCCAGCAGACGAGAGAAAACGATCGAAAAAAATCGAAAAATTCCAGAAACAAAAACCAGTTTACATTTTAAAAAGGGAATCCAATCTAAAACCCTCATAAGAAACCCTTGGTAAAATAGCTTAGCATATACAAATAGATGGTCCGCTATTTTTGAGAGGAGGAAGCGTTAAAAGAAGGTAGTATGAACTGGAAATGGAGGAGTCAGCACAGACGAGAAGAAAATGAAGGAAACAAAAGGGAATCCTTAGGCAGAATCCTAACAAAATTAGATAGTACAAACAGGACAATTTCCACATACAATTACTAAGTTCAATATAATAGATATAAATAGGTAGGTCTGAGTATACTGTCAAAAAGAAATGAAAGGGCACGAATAATACACGTTAGAGATGATGGGGGGGGGGGGGGGGGGGGGGGGGGGGGGGGGGGGGGGGGAGGCATTTTGATATATTTTTATGTTTTTTCTTTCATCTCCATCTTCTTCACTGGGGATATATCCAAATGTCAGTCACACAGTCAACGTCATTAGTCGGTATATAAGCTGTAGTTGGGTCCACCTGTGTTAGACTCCTGCTTATGCAACGTCAACCATAATTATCCAACCAGACAAAACAAGAGGGAGTTCCCTCTTTTAACTAATAACTAAACTTTTACAATATTTTCATGAGAACTCTTTCTATTTTCTTTTTATTTTAAAGAAACGTTTCAAGTTAAACACGTAAAGAGATCCTCAAGGACTCAGACATAAGACTTTCCCTTTCAGAATTCATACTGAAAGAGGCACACAAAATAGGCATTTATCATAAAGTCTCCTGGTTCTTGCAGACTCACTTTCTTTCCCTGTGTCCAGTCTCTCTGACATCTAGTCAACATGAAAAAAAACGTGCCTGTGTCCCTCTTAAAAAAAGATACAGCCCCGTTCCTTCCAGTGGGGAAAAGTATGAAAAACGAATTAAACATGTTACTCTTTATGTAAAGAGTATTAATCTCTATCACTTTTTTCTGTATCTCTTTTCGCTTTTTCTTCCCCGTGGCTTTTACCGGGAGAGTTTCCTGTCATAGTCCAGTTGTGGTCTTTACTCTATCTATTTCTCAAGACACCTTCCTTATCATTTGAAAAAAAAGATTCTGGGGCATACGTCCATGCAAACGTTTTGCTGTCTTCACAGAACCATTGACTGGTCTTTCCTCTCTGCTTCAGCTACCCATCCTACAGGTAACAAACCAATCACCCTGACTGTCTTTTCACCATTTAGCATGGGCGCAAGCTGTGCTGTGTACATGGACAGGTGAGCTCAGGCACAAGACACATGTTTTCCCTTTCTCCAATAGCCAGCACCAGCCATTCATGTTTTCCGTCAATATACTCCCTTCAAAAGTAAACACATGAAACCACCAGGAACTTGGGCACAGCTACTGACATTGTGTGTGCGTGCGTGCGTACGTGCGTGTGTGTGCGTGTGTGATCGTGATCGTGTGTGTGTGTGTGTGTGTGTGTGTGTGTGTGTGTGTGTGTGGTGTGTGTGTTTGTGTGCGTGCGTGCGTGCGTGCGTGCGTGTGCGTGTATGTGTGTGTGTGTGTGTGTGTGTGTGTGTGTGTGCGTGTGCGTGCGTGTGCGTATGTGTGTGGAGTACTTAAGCGTTTTAATAACTACCTTCATTGATACATATAAATGTATTTCCCTTTTTTGTACAAAATCTAAAATACTGATGTCCTAAAGAACTGTTCGAAACATTCACAAACGGCTTTCCTGTGTTTAAGGTGTGCTACAGACACAAAGATGGCATCCGGACGCTGGCATAACTTTTGATCCTGAAATGATTGACAATCTCTTTGAAGTGCACAGCATTTCTTCTGGGTATGTAATGGTGGTCAGTTTCCTCTACGTCATTGTGGATGAAATGCAGCTGTTTTATCTAAGATGGATTGGCGTTTCAGGGAGCAGAATTCAGACATGGATATATGATACAGTGGCAGAATGGGAGCCGTGGCTTGTGGGAGAAGGGGCTCTGTATGTGTGTAAAACAATTTGCTCGTTTTGTTTATGTGCCTGGATTTCGTCTTCTTTTAACTGTTTTCCAGGCGAGTACTATTCCTCTTGAATAGAGTGTGTGTGTGTGTGTGATGGGGGGGGGGGGGGGGGGGGGGGGAGTGCGCGCGCGCGCGCGTGCAAACAGGAGTGCACACATGTGCTGGAGAATGTGGATATCCCATGCTGCTTTCCATTTGTCTCTGAGGTGTCTATAAAGACAAAGTACCTATCTGATGAAATGTACATGAACTAGTCCTGTGTGAGCTGGATACTCTGGCGCTTGTCTTCAACACTTCAGAGGAACCCATCCTCCTTGGATCCACTAAAGTGAGAGGGTTGATTGACGATCCTCGTAATAAGACAGACCCCTTCCCCAGAAAAGTTCGCCCACACCGTCCTCGTCGTCATGGGAAGCCCCGCAGCCAAAAGATTCCCAGCACGAGCTTTAGTAAAGCACAAGCCAGTGACCTACCCAGGCATGCATGTTCTCACCCCTTTGATCCGATAGTTACAGCAGATATTGAGCTATCCCAAGACCAGATTGCCATCTGCAGACTCCCAGACTGCTTTTCCCCAGCCCCCCGTGAGCCAGTAGATGTATGTGACCAGCTCCTAGGCACGCATGCCTGGGCTGAGCGCCTCCGTTGGCACTTTTTCCACTACCAAAGAAAGAAAAAATCCAAGACGGACGACCACATAGAAAAAGAGGAAACTGGATTTGGTCTTCTTTCAACTGTTTTGCAGGCGAGTACTATTCCTCTTGAAGAGAGAGAGAGAGAGAGAGAGAGAGAGAGTGTGTGTGTGTGTGTGTGTGTGTGTGTGTGAGTGTGAGTGCACTTTTTCCACTACCAAAGGAAGAAAAAATCCAAGACGGACGATCACATAGAAAAAAGAGGAAACCTTCACTAAAATGCCCTGGTACCAACCCACAACGAGTAGTGCTCCAAGGAACAATGCTGCCCTGGAATCCTTCATCAAAGAATGTCAAGACAACTTCCTCGACCATACAAAGCGAAGGAAAATCAGAGACACACACACGGGCAGAGAAAAGCCCTTGGAGAACTAAGGAACCTGCCACTGACAAAAGGCTGTGTATGCCGCTATGCCGCTATGCCACTGTGCAGACAAGACAGGTAATACAGTGATCACATTACTCGAAAAGGATGATGACACAATCACCCAAACCCAGAGGGACCCTGGCTACTACGACATCCTCCCTAAAGACCCCACTCCAGGAACTGTCAACAAAATCAAGCACTGGGGGCGGAAAAATGGCTGAAAAATGGAGGTATTAATGAGGAAATAGCCCACTACATCACCAATGTCTCGGCAAGTCACCCAGGAAAATGCAAGCCTCTCATAAAAACCCATAAAGCTAAGCCCTACCCAACCAGACTGCTACTGACAGGCTGCGGCACCCCAGTTCAACCTATCTCCAAATTTGTGCAGCTGTGCATCAGCCACCTCACCCAACACCTACCCTGCCAAGTAATGGACACAAAGAAATTCTTCCAAAAGGTTGACAAGATCAACAAAACTCTAGCCCCTCTCCCTGACTCTGCCTGCTTTACTGTTTGTGACGTAGTGTCTTTGTACCCCAACGTCAACAACGACATGGGCATCCCTGCCACAAAAGAGCTGCTATTGAAACACCCCCACTCTCCTGGGAGTTCCCACGAACTGCGTCATGGAAGCTCTTTCTCTGTCACTGGGTAACAATGTCAGCCAACACACCGATGGGAGTGGCACCATCTATGCTAGACCTAACCATGACATAGCCATGGGACCACCTCATGCCTGTGATTTCGTTGATGTGTTCATGGGTAAGTTGGACCAGAAACTCGTGGAGACCTGCCCTATTCCGCTCCTCTCTGACCTGGTCTCAGCACCCACTGATGACCAGAAGAGGCAATTAGACTGGAGCCGGTTCCGGGATGACGGAATAACGATACTTCCCAAGATTACGGACTCAGTAAATTTCGAAGCCTTTCTCCAGGACCTCCAACCCCCCCCCCCCCTCCATCAAATGGACCATTAAGACAGGCACGGAGGTTGACTACCTGGATATTAAGCTAAGGATTGTAACTGGGAGGATTCACACAGACGTCTTTAGCAAACACTGTCACTCATACCTCCCCCCAGATAGCTGCCATGCCCCATCAGTCTTTAAAGGACTTATCTCTAGCGTGGGGACCAGACTGCGCATGCTGTGTAGTGATGACCTGACATTGGATAAACGCATAGAGGAATATACCAGCTATTTTGAGCTGTCTGGATGGGACCGAAAAAAAGCCAAAAGAGAACTAACGAGAGGGGGCTGAGGTGAATCGCAGCGAAGCACTTTTTAAGCCGAGGAAGAGTAAAGAGCAAAAAAAAAAAAAAAAAAAAAACCACATGCCTGGGTGACAACGTATGACCCGCGGTACCCTCCCAAGTCAAAAATCATAAGGGAGAATCTCCACCTGCTCTACGTAGATAGAGAAAACAGGAAAATATTCCCACCCAAAACTTTGATCGCAGCTGACAGACGCAGGAGAAACCTGGGGCAAATATACAAACCCACGATTCCCCGCCGGTTTGTTGAACATGTACCAAAGTCGAAACCAGGCTTCTTTAAGTGCCAAGCAAAGCGATACGACACTTGTGCCCATGCCATAGACATCGAGAGATTCATCCCTATGGGACAAAAGAAGATGGGAGATTAGGAAAACACTGGGCCGCACAACCCCCAACACTGTGTACATCGTCCGGTGTAAGATCCATCAATACGCCTGGTATGTTGGTTCTACCAGAAATCTAAGGCAGAGATGGACTGGTCACAAATCGGACATCAAATTAAACAAGACGAACAAATGCCAAGTGGCCCACCACATGAATACTTTGAAGCACCCATCTGAAGACCTACACTCAGACGTCGAAATATTTGCCATAGACTATGTAGAGGACGAAAGATTACTCGGTAGGAAAGAAACATGGTGGTTGACTAATATCGGGACGGTCTTTGCCAGTCTGAACACAAGACTGGAAATCTGTTCAATACTCCATAACAGGATCCAGTTCCAGTAGTAGTGCTTAATAAGTGTGTATGTGTGTGCGCGCGCGCGCGTGTGTGTATGTGTGTGTGTGTGTGTGTGTGTGTGTGTGTGTGTGTGTGTGTGTGGTGCGCGCGCGCGCGCGCGCGCGCGCGCGCGCGTGTGTGTGTGTGTGTGTGTGTGTGTGTGTGTGTGTGTGTGTGTGTGTGCACGTGTGTATGCGTCTTTGATGTGTGTGTGTGTGTGGGGGGGGGGGGGGGGGGTAGGTGTACACGTACACGGTTTGTGTGTGTGTGTGTGTGTGTGTGTGTGTGTGTGTGTGTGTGTGTGAGTGTGTGTGTGTGTGTGTGTTGGTGGTGGGGTGCATGTGAGTGTTTGATGGATTGGACGAGGTAGTTATGTGGGAGTGTGGGTGTGTATGTATGTGTCTGGGGATGTATGTGTGTATGTCCTAGCAGGTGTGGGAGTGGAGGGTTGAATGTGTGTGTGTGTGTGTGTGTGTGTGTGTGTGTGTGTGTGTGTGTGTGTGTGTGTGTGTGTGTGCGTGTGTGTGTGTGATTTTGTGTGTGTGTGTGTGTGTGTGTGTGTGTGTGTGTGTGTGTAAGAGTGTGTGTTTGTGTATGTAGGTGTGTGAGGGTCAGGGGGTATGGGGGGATAATGCACTGGGGCCTAGTCTGTGACATTTTGGGGCACTTGGGGAATGGGGGAAAGTTTTTGCATGATAGAAAAGGTGTATAAAGACGCACAGTCATAACAGGGTCAGAAATGGAAATCATTCTTCACATCTAGAAAACTTTACTCCATAGCAAAAATGAAACCAGGATCAAGAATACGAACACAAACGCAACATCTGATGTGACCATGGGATCGTGCGACGGTGCCGAAACATGCGAACTGGTCGGACTGTTCATGCTATTCAACATCCAGAAACAACTTGGAAAGCAAGTCAGACTATACAGAGATGACGGCCTCACTGCACTAACCAACAATCCAAGAACCATCAAAAACAAGGAAAAAAGAACTGTGAAAAATCTTCCAAAATCAAAACCTAAAAATCACCATCAAAGCAAATAAAAAGGTAGGGAACTACTTAGACATAACGCTTGACCTCAACAACCACATATATAAACCATACAAGAAACCTAATGATATATCCATCCATGTAAACATCAAAAGTAACCACCCACCATCCATACTAAAAAACTACCAAATGGCATAAACAAGAGATTATCTAATTTGTCATGTAACGAAAGAGTATTCAACAACGCAGCAGCAGAATACCAAGAAGCGTTGCAAAAAAGTGGTTACAACTACAAACTACACAACATCATTCCAAAGAACACAAACTGTCCAAAATATTCAACAACAAAAACACCATCAAACTATCATATTCATGTATGCCTAACCTTAAAAACATAATTGATTCATCCAACAAAATGAAAAGCACACACAGTAAAGAAGGGTGAAGAAAGGAAATCTTGCAACTGCACTAAAAAAAAAAAAACAGTGTCCCTTAAGCAACAAATGCCTCTATGATAACATTGTATACCAAGCCACTGTGACATCAGAAAATGAAAAGAAACATATATAGGGATTACTGAAAACCACTTCAAAACTAGATATGCAAACCATAAACAGTCATTCAATAAAGAAAAATACAAAAACCAAACAGAACTGAGCAAATACATTTGGAGACTTAAAGATAAAAAAATAAACTATAATATATATCTTGGAAAATCATAAAAAAGGGCATCACCGTACAACAATATTTCAAAAAGATGCAACCTATGTTCAACAGAAAAATGGTTAATACTATGTAAACCACACTTAGCAACTCTAAATACTAAAGTAGAAATAGTAAACAACTGCAGGCACAAATAGAAATCGTTGTCAGCAAACACACCCTGAATAACAACCTGAAATCTAAAAAAACACGTGCAGCCAACCTGCACGTGCAAACAGTGACATTGGGCCCTACAAGCTATATAACACCAGTGGTAGGCGACCCAAAATTTAGTGTTTTTTTTTTGTTGAAAACTCAACAAACATACTACGGTATTGCACACCCAGGCTTTTTCTGGGATAGCATTCTTCTTAAAATCGAAAAGGCAGAGGAGTCAAGCTACCACTTTCCGCGGCCACTGAGGAGAAACAATCAGGTTTCGAAATACTAAAATCTGACCAGGAGTTATATGTTAGTGAGTTTCCTCCCCATTGGAGATTGTCTCCCCCTTGGAGACCATAAGCTTGCTAAAGGCTCATTTTGAGAAGCATTTATTATTCTCTATTCACCCACTCAAGCTCATACTGTTAGTTAGGCAGAATTACCTAACGCTGCAGACATGAATGATTATCTACCCCTATTTCTTCAGTCTAAGACATAAGAGCGAGCTTTGTTTATAATTGAATATTTCTTGCAGTCATTGCAACACCAAGCTGCTCTGTAAGTTGCTGGAAAGGTGCTCAGTACTTATCCTATATATATATATATATATATATATATATATATATATATATATATATATATATATATATATATGTGTGTGTGTGTGTGTGTGTGTGTGTGTGTGTGTGTGTGTGTGTGTGTGCGCGCGCGCTAATCAATGAAGATTTTAGGTTTTTGCTTTCACAATTTATGAGTTGTCGCATTTCCTACTATAACATACCTATTTTAGAAGTAATGATGCACGCTTGTATGAAATCGTGTACGCGTAGACTGTGCAAACGTGTTCATATGTGTTCATAATTTTAGACAAGTGGATAAGTGCTAGTTGCCTGTATGAGAAAAATATATGTTGGTTCCTAGGTTTCTATGTATTTCTATGGCTTCTCCATTATGTATTTAAAAATAGCACACAACAGGCAGGATCAATACAGAAGCTGGTGTAGCAAAGCGATAACTATCCAACACTGTTTGTGTTGGCACTGGAGATCATCGTCAAGAGACCCATGAATTGCGCTAGTACTGCATGAAATTGAAATCATATATCTTTTCTTAAAGCCTACATGGATAGTGCATGCGTCTACTGTCATAGGAAACAGTGCGTGTTATCAAAAAAAGCAGTCATCAGGAACCAAAGATTTCTGAAATCCAGCCATTGTAAGACCAATATCACGATGGCTCATTCATTGTTCTCTTACCCTGGTGTGGATTCAGCATACCCAGTGCTTAGCCACACCGGTTGGAGGTAGGACCATGCGTACTACAGTTTTCGCACACGATTCGCTGGAAGGACACTGTGGCAGGCAGTATTCAACCCCATCACATACATGGCACACCACTGAGCGCTTGTCTGACTGTTTACCTTGACCACCTTGATCTGAAGAATGACGTCTCATAATCTCTGCCAGTTCTAGAGGGGACAGAAAAAGTACCTTGGTCATGAGAAGTGGAAGAAGGAGAGACTGAATGACGTGAAGAGGGAGGGAGAAACGAGTAGACTGGCCTGAGTAGTCTCTCCCAGAGTTTGATGTCGTGTACCCAGCAGTGTATGCACGGCCTTTGCAATTTGATTGAGCATCACCTGGGGGTAGTGGATCCTGAGATGGTCTCCATCTCACCTCTACAACACTTGTCCCTCTTCAACATTTTGTCCTCATGTTTATTTGGTCAAGCTTCTATGCAAGATTTATCCACTGGGGCTTTTTCATGTACATTTTTAAAAGTTTTTTTTTCTGTGGCCAAACAATAAACAAAAACAGATCTTTAGACACTGGATGTAAAACCTTATCCCCCCGATGAGTAATGGAGCCCCCGAAAAACATGGTGTTTAATCCGACGAGGCTGTTCACCTATCGAAGTGATCTTGAGCCTTGTCAGACAAGCAGAAAATGATCCACCTGAGTGTGGTCTAGCTTGGCGAAAAACCATTCACGAAAGGCGTGAGCTGTGCACTGGAGCTCGGGCCAGAAAGTGTTACCTAGGGGTATCATAAAGGGTGGGCCCTGAAGCACAGAGGGCATGGTAAAGCGAAAGGACTTGAAGACAGGAAGCAAAATGGATGGCTCACTGATCACAATCCCATCTGCACAAAATAGCATGGGCTTCAATACGGAACATGCGGCCATCAGTCTTGTCAACAGTCTCTTTACAATGAGGAAAACATAGAACCTGCTGGGGGCCCACGGTTTGAGAGGAAGGAGGGGCGAGATCGGGTGGAGGGACCAGGTGTAAATGCATGTTTTCCTCTCAGTCTTTGTTGTTAAGCTGCAAGTTCTATTCTAATTTGTGTTGTTCAGCATCATCATCTTCGCTAAATTTCAGGCAGTCAGCTTCACGCTCTTTTTGTTTTGTTGTTGATTGGTTTGTTTGCTCTCTTTGCGTGGTTTGTTTTGAATTGCGTTCTTTTTTCTTGTTCATGGTCAATCTCAACCTACTGTTTTTTCAAGCGCGATTCTTGTGTCTGATTCCACTTTTCATTGGCCACTAATCTCGCTGCTAATTTTGCTTCCGACTCTGTCTTTGCAGCCACTGTTCTCTAAGACGAGCTATAGGTCGTTTAAAGATTAGGATTTCTGATACACCCAGCAAAGTCAGAGCTGAAACCATCCAAACACAATCAGAGTCTGTCTGTTAGCAATGATTCTGAAACAATGACAGTTCAACTCACTTCTGAGAGATTTTAAAGAAGTCTAGAAAGGAAGCTGGGCAAGCCTGCTACACGAACAGTCTATACCAATTAGACATGTTGCTCAGGCTATGAAGAAGATTATTGCCAGCTCTGCAGCAGTCAAACATGGGGTTTTCCATTATGGATGTTTAGAAGCAGAAAACATCCAGGCTTTGAAGAAAAGCTGGAGGATTTTGACCAAACCATGACATTGTTAACAGCTAAGCTGTGCTGCATCGGTGGTTTGCTAATGAAAACCAGGCATTGAATGGCATCAGCACCAGTGAACCTGATATCACAGTCACATCTGATGCAAGCCTTACTGGTGGGGTTGTGAATGTGAGGGAGTATTATCAGGAGGGCAGTCGTATGTCAATTGTCTCACATAAATATCCTGGAATAGAAAGCTGCTTTCCTAGCGTTGCAGTTGTTTCAAGAAAAATTCAAAGGAAAACATGTCAAATTGATGTGTATAACACGGCTTGTGTGTCTTGCATTAGGCACATTGGTACAAGCCATTCAGATGCTTGCAATCCGATGACCTTTGAACTATGGTCATGGTGCACCAAGAGCAACATTTGGCTTACTGCAGCTTTCTTTTTTTTTTTTTTTTTTCTTTTTTTTTTTCGCTGCCCCATCCTCTTTGCCACCTCAGTGGCGTTGCTCCTACCCCGCTCATTCTGATACACCCATCGACAGCCACAGCCTGGCCTGGCCTGAAGCAATCCCACCACCAGCAATCCACAGGGAGCAGCCAATATCAAGCTGTTGAGATGCAACCCACTGGAGGAGACACTGCACTGCTGCCAAGTCACCCTGGTAGTGTTCAGTTGTGCTGTGCTGACCCTGCATGTGCAGGACACCACCTACTAAGCTCCTGACTGACGATGATAATCGCTTAATTGCAGAGCCGGCGTGAGTGAGACTCCCTCCAGAGGGCGCCCTCAGGTCTCTCTCGACAGCCCCGTGATCTTGCTGATACCAGTGATCCCTGACAGAATCAAACCAAGGCCACATGCGTGGAGAGGAGATTGAAATTGAGTTCACTATGACAGCAGGGCATGAAGGGCTACAGAATGAGACTTGTTTAATGTTCATTGATGGGAATGAGGATGGTTAATTGAAGCTATAGATTTTCATTCCCATCTGAGACATATTCCGGTCTGAGACTGCACAACAAGGCTGTACTCTACACTTACTTTCATAATATATCCCGGAGTCAACCAGGCCCGAGATATACAGACACCTGCAATGTTGGTCAGAACATTTGAGCAACACTCTCAGGAACGCATCCATGAAGTAGATGAAGCTCTACTGTGTGGTCCCAGTCTTCCCAATCGAGCCACAGCAAAATGAAGTCTGAGTAGGAGCTGGTCAGGCAAAAAAAAATCATGGTGGCTTGTCGGTTTTGCAGCTTACTCTTGGCTTTCACTGCCTGACGTCATAAGTCTCCAGGATAGAGACCCCCTCCTCTCCCACGTGATTGTCTTGGTTTGATGTTGTCGATGCTTCTGTAACTTGCTTTTTTACAAGGAAGGGGGGTTAGCTCTACCCAAACCTGTTTAACCTCCGGGAGAGTTGGTCTACATTAGTCTGACCGCAAAGCCTCGACCTGTCCAGCTTGGGTGGCCCTACTAGGAGCATACGCTCCTGCTGGCATAGCGCTCTGGGTCATAGAGGTACACAAGTTCTCACACCACGACAAGCTGTAGACCATGTGGAAGTGACCCCATAGTTCACAACATATAATTTTAAGAAGTTTTAATCTTTTTCTTGTTTTATCTATCAACTTTTTAACATGCGTTTCCCAGTTTCAAAATGGAGTGCCTGATGGCGGAGAACGAAGCAAAATTTCTGTCTGGCGGCCATTCTTCCTACCACATGGACAACAGATAAGTCTCTCTTCGTTCTTTGTTTGTACTGCCCTAAATGTTAAATGTGATCTGTTTTTCTTTTTCGCCTGAAGAAGACCCAAGAGGTCGAAATGCATCGTGTCTTCTCATGTGCTTTGTTTGTCAATGTCTTTGGTGGTAACTAACCCCTCTCTTTCTAAATGTTGATGCATTTCCCAGTTCAGCTTAGGAGTTGAAAATATCCCCAGAAATTCAACTTTTTGTTTATATTCAGAATCTGACCATCTAGCAAAAGCAAGGGTAGCATCTTTGGGTTCTCACTATTGTCAAGCAACATAAGACATGTTTTTTTTTTCTCCCGATAGTTCTAATTCGTTGTTCTCCATACATATGGATGATGTATCCAATTCCTTTTGGTACAACTTCTGAACAAAGTTTATTGTTCTTTTATTGTAAAGGATAAGTACTATGAAAACTCTGATATGTTAACTGTTAATTCATATGACTGTTTGGGGAAAATGTTTTCTACGCAATTGCAATGAGTTTGCAAGTAAGGGGAAGAGGAATGCCCGTAGTGTGTTGAATTAAATCATATGCGCTCAATGACAACTCTGTCAAATTGTTATTACATGTGTACAAATCTCATATTCAACCGATTTGATGTACAGTGCTAAGATGATGGGACTCAGAAAGGTCAGTTTCTTTAATTTTGAGTGCTCACTCGCTGGTTCTGAAGAAAATAATGAAGATGAGTATGCAGGCATCACATGCCTTTGTTTACAGAAAACAAAAATAAATCGCATTGACTAAAAATTCTGCGGTCTGTTGTTTTTAATGCTGTTCAAAATTGACAACAATCGATGAGGATAGATTTCAGGATGACCCTACTCTCCCAATATGTCCTTGCTAAGCTACATTATGAGAGAGAGAGAGAGAGAGAGAGAGAGAGAGAGAGAGAGAGAGAGAGGTGGTTCTGTCTTATAATTTAATTGTTGCTGTCCTCAAAAGTTTGTGCTCAGTTGTTATGTATGCCGCCCAATCTGTTTCCTGCACTGCACCAGTTTGTGAAGTTTCCATTGCAGGCAACTAGAGTTGTCATTTTTGTATATACCCCTTCTTATGGGTCTCTCTCTCTCTCTCTCTGTTTTGAAGTATCTGTATCTCCCCCATCATGCACAATGTGACGGCTAGCACTGCCTTTGACAGCCTTACATAGCAACTGCAGGAAAACAATGGCGTCAGGTTATCTACCAACAATGATATGCTCAATGGAGTGGTCCTGAGTGATTTGCAGTATTGGTAAGACCTGAACTAATTACCATCAACACACCCAACGACTGAAAAGAGTCCGCCAGCCTTTCCTGCATAAGACATGTAATGTTCAATGGCAAGACAAAATGTCCCGCTTCTGAGTCTGCCACAAAGAGAAAGGGACACTGAAATACGGAAGTCAGACCAAAGAGCACTGGAAACTGCCACGACCGATGCCTCCGCCATGTAGAGCAAAGTTTGTAAATTATGCACACACGCACGCACGCACGCACGCACGCACGCACACACACACACACACACACACACACACACACGGAACTTTCGCTTCTGCTCTGCTGGCGATAAGACGTGTTTGCACAAGCTGTGAGGAAACCTGTATTTTCTTTTTCAAGCTGAACTGATTTAGCAAATGTCTTGTTCAGTGGAGTGCTACCGCGCATCAGTGGGATCGTTCGCTTTTGTGTTGGCAAAGATTCTGTATCTGAAAGCAAAGAAAGCAAGAGAAAGACCTAGAAAACTTCGCAGCACAACAGCAGCCATGAAGTTCACCTTGCTGTGTATTTATCGCGGCTCTGCTTCTTCGTTCAGGCATCGAACCGAATCCTGAGACCCCAAACAAGACAAAACGAAACCAGCCAGTCTGAACAGCAGCAACCTCAACATCACCGAAGAAACCACAAGCAGTAAACAAGAGTCTATTGCTGAAGAAAAAGAAACACCCGAAGGTACTGGGGAGAACCCAGAGAAGCACTGTCTGGCACTGTCCTGCTGATGTTATGAACGTGTTAAAAGACAAGTCATCCCAAATGAACAAACTGGACAGCAAAATTGACTCACTGAATGACAAAATGCAAAGACAGCTGGACTCTGTGATGAAAGAGAACAAACAACTTAAAGAAAAAGTGCAACGGCTGGAAGACGAACTGGACGATTTAGAGGGCAGGAGTAGGCGTAGCAACATGCATTTTCATGGAATTCCTTCTCCAAAAGATCACACTGAAACTTGGGCTGACTGTGAGGAGGCTGTGAAGAAAGTGATCACAGACAAGATGGGGATCGAAGAAGATGTCGAAATCGACCGTGCACACCGTCTCCGAGGTGGCAAGACACCGCAACCTATCATTGTCTCCTTCAGTTGCTTTAATCATAAGGACAAGGTTCTGTCAGGTAAGAGCTACTGGCACAACGAAGGCACCAAGCACCTTGAGGAGCGCCGCAGAACAAGATGAGAGGCAGGCCAGCATCGCAAACATGGAGCAAGAAGGAAGATTTCCGTACCCCCCCCCCCCCCCCCCCCCCCCCTATCAAGCTATCAAGCTATGACAACTCCGTAACACGACAGGACTTTAGACCTATTATTTCCGTAGCTTACCCCCAGACTACACCTAGCAACGATCAGAGAAGTAACACAAGAAACAAACGGTATGATGATGTATGTAATGGAAACATTTCTCACAATGAAAAGAATGAAGGTAATGATTTTGATTCTTGCCTCAGTTAAGGCATTGTATGAGTAAAAATAGCTGTTTGTTCAATGTGATGGTTTGGAATATTCAAGGGTTAAAGAACAAGCTTACGAACTTTCCCTTTAAAAAATATTGTGAACAGTTTCAAATGTTTGCTTTTTCCGAATGCTGGTCTTCTAAACAAGAGGACATTGACAAAGCTTTTCCCGACTTCACAGTTTTTCTTCTCACCCCACTCTCAGCGCATAAAAGGGGGTGTAGCTGTCTGTGTGAGGAAGACAATTTCTGGATATGTCGAACAGTTAATGACATCAGTGGAAGAATGCATTTTTCTAAGATTGTGTAAACCAGTTCTGAATTATTCGTTTGACGTGAGTTTTGGCTTTGTGTATGTAGCCCCTGAGAACTCAGTCATCTATGGTGAAGACAACCCCAGTGGTATTGATAAATTAGCTAACAATATAACCGATGTCATGCGTGAATATCCTGACTTGCCCTTTGTATTATGTGGAGATTTCAACGCCCGTACTGGTGAGTTACAAGACATTGATTTTGTCCATGAAAATAGACACACACACCCCTTAAATGAAATTGATGAATTATTGAATGATATGCCTCAAATGAACGGACATCAAAAGACCATGCTGTAATTAACTTTTGGCCGAAAGCTCATTGACCTTTTAAAAGAAACCAACATGTTTATTGTAAATGGAAGAACAGAGCAAGACAAACAGGCGAGATGACTTGCACAGCTAACAGAGGGATGAGTGTTGTTGATTATTTCATTTGTTCCTAAGCAATGTATGACTTTATTTCTGACATGTTTGTCGCAGACAGATCTGAATCTGACCATTTTCCTATTGTTTTGCCTCTCAATGATAATACGCGTGAAAGCTACGAAGAAACGAAAGATGAGAATGGTGTTAGTTTAGAATACAAGTTACATTTTAAAGTAAGAAGTCAAAGTTTAGAAGCCTTTACTGATGATCTTCAAATCAACGTAATCCATGAGCTAGCAAACTTCTTTGAAGCATTAGCTCAAAATGTTGACGAAGGCACAGAATATGTTGTCCGTTATAATGCAAAAAGCAGCTGAACAAATGCAAACAAAACCAAAAAAACGATGTTCGTACAATCAATCACCTTGATGGGACAATGATTGTGACAAAGCTAAACAAGAGAAATACATGTATCTACGTATATTCAGACAAACTAATGACAGGAAGGACTTAGAAAGCTATCTTGACCACAAAAAAGCATTCAAGTTGCTTTGCAAATCGAAAAAAAAGATGAAAGAGACAAAAGTATTATAGATGAATTAAACAGAGTATGCGCGGACCCAAACTCTAAATCATTTTGGCAAAAAATAAAGTCTCTTACAGCCAACAATTCAAAAAGTTCAAATACGATTACACCAAACAAATGGTATGAATATTTCAAAAACGTACTGTCACCCGAACAAAATGTACATGATGAAGATTTTGAACAAGAAATTTCTGGTACATTACAGGATCACTGTTCTGAAACTTGTGAAGAGTGTCTTAATTTTGATGAAATATCAGAAACTGAGATATTCAAAGCAATTAATGCAATGAAGACGGGTAAAGCTGCCGGGCCAGATGGTTTGCCCACTGACCTGTTCCATGCAGGAGCAAATGTACTCATTAAGTTTCTACACCCCTTGTTCAATAAAGTGTTTAGCAGCGGAACTTACCCCAAAAGCTGGACAAAAAGCAGTAATCTTTCCCTTACATAAAAAGGGTGATCGAAGTTGTGTTGATAACTACAGAAGTATTTATTTGCTGAATGTGCTTAGTATATCTATAATACAGTGATTAATAACAGATTGACTCAATATCGTAATGAACATGAAACTATCCCTGAAGCCCAAGCAGGCTTCTGAAAAGGCTATAGTACAATAGACAACATATTTTCTCTCCAATCTCTCGTGCAAAAATGCTTAAGCAAACAAGGTTGACGATTTTATTCGCTATTTGTAGACTTTTCAAAAGCGTTCGACTGTGTAAATAGAAGTGAACTTCTTTACATTCTGCTGTCCAGAAGGATCCATAGTAAACTGTTTGGCACAATTCAAGGTATGTATAAGAGTGTGATGGCAGCTGTGTGTGTTGGAGATAAGATAACAGAATATTTTGAGTGCTTATCTGATGTTATGCAAGGCTGTGTTTTGAGTCCCCTTTTGTTTTGTATATATTTCTATCTGAACTTCAGACAGAGTTAATTGGTTGTGGTGCACGAGGTATTGATATACTGGGAGATCCGTTGGGTATTCTCCTCCTTACATACGCTGATGACATTGCAATTGTTGCTGACACTGTTCTATACCTACAGAAGAAGATCGACTGTCTAGAAAAATATTGTAAAAGATGGGGTCTGAAGGTAAACATGGATAAGACTAAAGTTGTTGTATTCAAAAATGGAGGTTGTAACAAAAAAAGTGAAAAATGGAAGCTAAACGATGCAGAGATAAAGGTGAATTTTGCTATAATTATCTGGGGGTAATTTTTTCATCTATCTTGAAATGGACTAAGAATGTAGAAGCTCTTTCTGATAAAGCCGTTAGAGCTTTAACAGGCATAAAAAGGTTATATTTCAGATTTAAAGCACTCCCAGTGGACATGGTTTTCAAAATATTTGATACAAAAATTAAGCCCATTCTATTATATGGATCGGAAATTGGGGGATTTCAGAATATGATGCTATAGAAAAAGTGCAAGTTAAGATATGTAAAATGATACCTGGTCTAGGTAGGGATGTGAAAAATGATGTAGCTTTAGGTGAATGTGGAAGATTTTCTATCTTGATTGATACTCAAACTTGTCTCATCAAATACTGGTGCAGACTCATTAAAATGCCAAACAACATATACCCTAAACAGTGTTATGATATCCTCATGCACATGACTCAGCTGGCAGAAAGAAATGGGCATCAGAAATCAGACTTCTGCTATGCAAGTGTGGATTTGGTCAGGTCTGGGCTCTGCAAAACCCTGGAAATAGTAAATTCTTTCTTGAAGAGTTAAGGAATAGGCTGGAAGATATATCACAACAAATTTGGCATGATTCATATCTCATGAAAGGATTACAGTCTATATCAACCAGAAATCATAAGAGCTAAGTACAAGTTTAGATTTAGTAGCTCATAGAAGATCCATTTCCTTGCTAAGAAGTAACAGACTACATCTAAATGGTGTTCCACGTTTTGGTTGTTTAAGAAACGACCCTGAATGCAAACAATACCGTGGAAATCACATTGAGGACATGGTACATTTTCTTTTTGTTTGCCCAAAGTACTTGCATCTAAGAAATAAATACCTCCCGGTGTATTATTGTCGCTTTCCTAACACACTAAAAGTTCAATTGCTATGTAGAAACCTTACAGGAAATCTTGCATTCAAAACTGCTATGTATATTGTAGAAAGTTTAAAAATAAGATGTTGAAAATACAGGATATTGTATATTATGCGGTATTTAACACGGAATGTTGTCCAAAATTATGCTATGATTGAATGTAAGCCTCCTTGTCAGTGTGGGCCAAATGGCCTGCAAAGACTGAATAAAAATTTATTGTTATTGTAATTATTATTGTTATTGGTATTGTTACACACACACACACACACGCACACACACACACACACACACACACACACACACACACACACACACACTTTACCAGAGGGTTTGTGTATTTTCAGGAAAAGGCCAAACCTGTCCGCCTCTCCGAAATAACATGGAACTGCACAGACAGCAACTGGAAAGGTCTGCACGGTCTGGAACCTCACCTGGCCTGTAACTTCATGGTGCAGTGTTCAGACGGACGGGATGAAGAGGACTGTGGCTATACCAGGTGTCACCAGGTGAGTTTCTGGTATGCAGTGTTAACTTTAAGTAGAACTCATGATCTGCCGAAATAAACGTACTGGCCAACCTGACAGTGGGAGAACAGAAAGACAACAAGAAAGACAGCTGCCTTCATGGCTCACATGTGCAGAAAGAAACTCGTGGAGAGCGTGGCAGCAGAGAGTCCTCAGAAAAAAGCCCCCATTCAAGCAAGTGTTTTGGCCCTTATCTCCTGACACTCTGGGGGGGGGGGGGGGGGGGGGGGGCACACCTGGTTCATGACTCTGGATGTCTCTGTGCTGTCCCCTTTTTTCCCCATCTTGGGACGAGTAATGGCTGGGACTCGAACTCATTTTCCACTTAATGACTCGCACTCTAACCTCAGAGCAACTGGGACACCTGATTTTTGTATGGAAATTTAAGCCTTATGAAGTTCACTTTTGTTCCTCCTTGACCAGATCCAGCTTGAACATCTCTCTGCCACTTCTGCCATTGCTTTCAAGGCTCTGGTTTTTTCCCTCCATGCAACTGAGAGCTGTTTCATGAGGCTGTATGTAGATGTTCCTACAAACCTCCTGCTCCAATTTCTGCAGTGAGAACTTTGATCTGATAGCCTTCTCTCCTTAGGCTGTTTGCCAGATCAGCATACTTTTCAGTCTTGTAAATTTGAGCTGCCTCCATACTGTTTCTCATATATGTCTCCGTGAGCTCGATCATGATCAGCTGCTTGGTTGACTGAGAGTGTAATACTATGTCTGGTCTCATGCCACTCTTGCTGATGATCTCTGGGTGACTCTTCTACTCTGGGAGGTCTGCAGTGCACTCTAAGTCATCTGCCCCATCTAGCAGACTCTGCCTGCATGTTCCGAGTGGCACTATTGATCTTGGCCATGATTTGCTACCTCCTGCCGTGAAGAATGTTTGCAGGTGCTTTTGGAGTCCTGATTTCCCTTTTGTGGTGTTGGTACTAGCCCAGACTGCTTGTACAATCTCTTTGAGCACTTGGTTGTGCCTCCATGTGTACCTTCCTTGAGCCAGGGCTACTTTACATGAGCTTAGGATATGCTCCACTGTTTGTTTTTCATGACAGAGGGGGCATGAAGGATCGTCTGTTTTTCCCCACTTCACCAGGTTTGCATTTGAGGGCAGAAGGTCATATGCAGATCTGAGAATGAAGTTGATCCTGAGAGGGGCCATGAAATGTCATTCCAAGTGAGATTTCTTTAGGGTACATTTTCCCACGTTGTCCATTGCGCTTGCTGGCTCTGCTGGACTGCTGTTTGGAGTCTTCTTTGGTCTTCTTCTCTTCTTATCCCCTGAATCATTATGTCTCTTTTGGCTTTCCTTTGGCCTTGACCACCATTCAGTTTTGGTCACCCCCAGTCCTTGTCTGTTGGTCTGTGTGTGTCCTGTTATTTCTCTAATCTCTAATCTTCCTTTAGCA
>JADBJO010003773.1:62553-78679 GCA_016801955.1 Conus betulinus
TAGCGACCACAGGCCAGTGTTCCTGAAGATCAACAAAAGCACAGCCAGTCGCCCAGTGCCCGCACGCTGGAACTACAAGAAGGCAAAATGGAGGCTCTTCAGTCCCGCACCAACGTTCTCACCAAGGACCTTCAAGTCCAAGGCAGAGACATAAACAATGTTGTCAGAGTCCTGAACGCCAGCATCTTGCAGGCTGCCAAAGAGACCATTCCACGTGGTGCTCAGAAAGAGTACAAACCCCTACTGGAGCAGCCAGCTTCAAAGAGCTACAGGACGAGATGACAGAGGCCAGACAAGATGCAGAAAACAACCCATCGGACGAGAACCACCTGCGACTGCAGCAGACAAAAGCCAAATTCCTCAAGGCAAAGATCCAGGCCAGGCGCAAAAGCTGGAGAGAGAAGACAGCAGCCCTGAACCTTGAGAAAGGTGGCTCAAAACTGTGGAGAGTTGTAGGCCAACTCAACGATGAGGACAGCAAAGGCCAGAACATCACTGGAAGAGAATGGAGAGATGCTGACAGGGAGATGCGCAGCTAACCGCTTTGCTGATATCTACGCAAGCGAGAGCACTATACCTGTCAGCACTCCTCAGCAAAGAGAAGCAAGAGAACAGAACAGAGAGAGAGAGACGACAAGACACCAACGTGAAACCCATGAAGCAGCCCCTTACTCTCCATGAGCTTCAGACAGCTCTGAGGAAGCTGAAAACTCGGAAATCCCCAGGGCAGATGGGATCACTAACGAGATGCTGAAGCACCTTGGCAGCACAGCCACCCTCAAACTTCTAGAGGTCTTCAACCTGAGCTGGGAAACTGGAGACTTGGCACAAGTTTGGAGAGAAGCCATCATGATCCCTGTCCTCAAAAAAGGCAAGGACAAGAAGAAGGCTGCCAGTTACAGGCCAATCAGCCTCACCAGCTGCGTCATCAAGACCCTAGAGAGGATGGTCAACCAGCGCCTGCTTTGGTATCTCGAGACTGAAAACATCCTGGTCCTGAAACAGGCAGGCTTCAGACAGTTTCGCAGCACAGAAGACCAGGCCACCTACCTCTCCCAAGAAATCGAGGATGCATTCCAGGAGCAAAAGCTTGTCTTTGCCACCTGGATCGATACAAAAGGCCTTTGACAAAGTCTGGACTGATGGCCTCCTCGTGAAAACTGCATAGATGTGGAGTCGCTGGCAACATGCTGCATTGGATCAGATCCTACCTCCACAACCGCAGAGCAAGAGTCACAGTCAACGGACGAAAAAGGCAAAAAAGTACTGCGCGTCATGGAGTCCCACAAGAGGCGTCCTCTCGCCCACACTCTTCTTGGTCTTCATTAATGACCTCACCCAAGAACTTCCGAAAGGTATCCATGCTGCACTTTATGCAGATGACCTGGTGCTGTGGTGCAAGGAAGAGCATGCCACTACTGCCACATACAGAATGCAACAAGCGGCTGACAAGCTGGCGGCATGGGCAGATGAGTGGTGTGTGGCAATCAACAAGGAGAAATCTTCCACAACACTCTTCACCTTGTCAACAAAACAAAAGGCTGGGCCATCAAACTTGGAGACACAGCCCTGAAACACGAAGAGGAGGCAACCTATCTTGGTGTCACCTTTGACAAGAAGCAAACCTGGCGACCACACATCCAGAAAGCTGAAGCAAAGGCAGACGAAAGCTTGCCATTCTGCGGAAGCTAGCCGGAACCAGCTGGGGAGCAAACGAACAAATACTCAAGCGCGTCTACCAGGGAGCAGTCAGGCCCCATCTTGAGTATGGCTCACAGCTTGGTCAACAGCAGCGAAGACCCACCAGCAATCCCTGGATAGGGTCCAAAATCAAGCCCTCAGGATCATCACCGGGTCCATGCGATCCACACCAATCAAAGCCATGGAGGAGGTTACTGCCATACAGCCCCTCCACCAGAGGAGAGACGCAAAGACCATGGTTCAGGCAGAGAAATTCAAGTGCCTGCCTCAACATCCGATGAACAAGAGGATGCAGAACCTGACCAAGAATCGTCTCAAACGCAGTAGCTTCATCCATAAAAGCAAGAGTCTTGCCAGGGAGCATCAAGATGGCTTGCCACCTGCCAACCCACTGGACCCCTCTGATCTGCCACAGCCCTGGAATGAAGACTTCACAAATCTTCACATCTCCACAACAGTTCCACAGGTTGCCTCAGGAGACTCTCAGGATGACACTGTCAAACGCACTCTCACACTTGCCATGATTGCTGAGAAGTACCCTGAAGAATCCTGGATACATGCGTACACCGACGGCTCAGCAACCAACGCAGTGTCTGATGGAGGAGCGGGCGTATTCATCAAGTCACCTGAGGGACACACCACCACAGCAGGGATACCAACTGGGAAACACTGCTCCAATTATGCTGCAGAAGTTCAGGCCCTCATGCAGGCAGCCTCCATGATTCATGATTCACAGAGCGACTGCACCCAAGTTGTCTTCCTCTCTGACGCGCTGCTGTCCGTCCTGGAGGCCCTTGCAGGAGACAAACTTCCTCGTCTAATGGAGAAACTCCAGGAACTCGCCAAAAGTAGACGAGTAGTCCTGCAATGGGTACCTGCCCACTGCGGAGTCCCAGGGAACGAGGCAGCCGATCAGCTCGCCAAAACCGGAGCCAGAGGAAGACAACCATACAACAGCGTCAGCTTTGCAGAGAAGAAGACCCTTGTGAAGGCTCTGATGCGACCACAACCCACAAGGGATGCCTTCCATCTTCTGGAGAGACAGGAGCAGGTGGTCATTATGAGACTTAGAACTGGCCACTGCCGACTCAATGACCACCTGCATAGGAAGCTGAAGCTGGCGCCTTCCTCCTCCTGCTGCTCCTGTGGTCTTGAAGACCAAACACCAGAACACATCTTACAGACCTGTCCCTTCTCAAGGGACTGAGAGAAACTGTGTGGCCAACGCCGACGCCGACTCCGCTGCACACGAAGCTCCACGGCTGAAGGTTGCAGATCACTTCATGCCAAGCAGGGCTTCCCATTCCACTCTCCACATGTTCAAGTAGGTTCATGGAGTCAGCCAGTGTCACGGCTTGTTGAGTTGCGCATGAGAGCCAGTGGAGTGTTTGTGTCTCTGCTTCTACCCCCATTGTCAGACTTGACGTTCTTAAAACCTATTCACCATTGTATGCCTGGATAGTTAGGCCATTTTGTTTTGCTGTGTATCTGCAGCCTGGCTTACCTTTGGTTACGAAGCCATCAGTGTATATAACAATAAGTTTTTTGTGTGCCAAGGTTTACTGCCTGCGTCTGAATTTCGGCCTTTGTTTTGCCTTCTGGACATTCTCGACAGTACCTTCCAAGTTCTGGAGTGATGGCAGTTTGGTAGAGGTGTTGGACATAGACTGGATACTTGCCCTATTCTTTCGTTTCTTTGAGTTCTGCTGGCACACTGTATATTGTCTTTTGCCTGTCTACCCATGATTTCCCTAGGCGAGTGCCTTTTGTTTTCTTGACTGCTGCATGTCGCACGTCGTAGCCATGAGACTCTCTTCTTAAAAATCTCTCATCTCACTAATCGATCCATTTATCTGCACGTTTGGTGTGGTCTCGAAACTTAGGTGAGGTGGTGTAGCATATATGGACTAGTGCACATGCAGTGATACTTCCTTGCTGAAACTGAAATTGAAACTCACTCTCTCTCTCTCTCTCTCTCTCCGTGTCTCTGTCTCTGTCTGTGTGTGTGTGTGTGTGTGTGTGTGCGCGTGCGTGCGTGCGTGCGTACGCGCGCGCGCGCGCGCGCGCGCGCGTGTGTGTGTGTGTGTGTGTGTGTGCGTGTGTGTGTGTATGCGTCGCCCGTGCGCACTTCTGTGTTTGTGTGTGTGTGTGTGTGTGTGTGTGTGTGTGTGTGTGTGTGTGTGTGTGTGTGTGTGTGTGTGTGTGCCCGCGCGCGTGCACGCGCGCGCGCGCGTATATATATATATATATATATATATATATATATATATATATATATATATGTGTGTGTGTGTGTGTGTGTGTGTGTGTGTGTGTAAATAAATTGCAATAGGGTCGTGCTGACAGGGCATAGTTCCGAGTAGGTCTCTGATGTGCATGTTCTTACCATAGTCACAAGATAGATCAAGCAATGAGCCAAACTGACTTGATTCATCTAACATGCCTTCTGCGAACATTAATTATTTTTTTTATTAATTTATTTATTTACTTTCCAGCTTTCTTGTTTATTCTTAAAATTAGCTTAAAAAGCGCATGATGTGACATCCAAGGGCAGTGAGGGAATGTAAAATTATGATTTATTGTTTCCTTAATCCTCAGTTGCAAGTTCAAAATACATATTTTTGCAGATTGGCTGGTTTCACGTGATTGGAGGTGACTTGAGCCTTTTTTTTTCTTTTCCCTTATTTTGTCAAATTATGAAATATCCAATTAAAGTGACCAGTTATTGTGAGCCTCTGAAGTAACCTGTGTTATTATTTTCAGGTATAAACAGACGCTGATGTGGGGGGACAGGACATTAGCTCATGCTGTGCGTACTGTAACCACAACTGATACAACAGTCAAGTGTCCAATATATCCGATATGTGGTCAGTTAAACAGAATGCTTTTCTTAATGCTCTTCAAAACAAAGTTGACGAACCACAATGTCATACCAATCGAGTCATTTCCTTGCTGTATCAGAAACCCCGACCGTCAAAGACGGAAAAAAACCCTACAGACAATTGTATCTTTGTAAGGTCAACACGCCAGTGTATGAGACTTTTAGAGTACAGTCTACTGTCCTGCATCCACATGAAACAGCTTTCAGTGTCCACTTCATCCTCTGCCCTTCAAACCACACAGCGTATTTGTTTCTGGCCTGTGATGTACGCAGTGCCTGCTGGGCCAAGAACGGCGATCAGCACAACACTGACAGCAACAGCTGGGGCAGGCCTCCTGCTTCGCCTTGTCTTTCCTCAGCAATGTCGTCACTTCCCCCATTGTTCTCATGCCTCAAAGAAAGTGATGGCGTTTCTTACACGTTTGTGTGTAACCATCGACAAGACTGTAGAGACAATAGTGACGAATCATTTTGTGATTTTCCACCTTGTAAAGAACAGCAATGTGGTGGTAGTAGACAGGTACGGATAACTGATGTCAGTCTTATACTTTAACCCAGTGATAACGCCCAGTGTGAAATCTGGAAGTGCCTTATAGATTGACTCCTTTGCTTCTGAAACACGCCGAAAGTAAAAATGGTGTTTAAGGCTTATTGTCCTCAATTCTGTAACAAACACGAATCTTTTGTTAGGGATGCTGGGGGTTAACTTTGTCAGTTTTAATGTTGTATTCAGCCATCATTCATCCCCTAAATATCACATTCTAAAAATAAAGCATTTTGCGTGGGAATAAAACTGAGCTTAGTTCAGTTCAGTGGTTTGTTTAATGTCTTTTCATCATAAAACGGAGCCAAACTGTTATTATGCCTATCAGCGTAATGCTCTGTATATGTTTTTACCACAAGAAATGCAGTTACTAAGACTTTGATGAATTAATGACACTGATTCTTCACAAAGTATTGAAGCCTGTTTACACTGGCGTTAATCATTGCTGGGGGAACTTTTGTTTATAGAATTAACTTACGTCGCCAACTGATATGTTAAATGAACGTCTGGCATAGTTTTGTTAGACTCACAGGACATTCCATAGAGCTAGGATGCCACGTTAACAATTTATTAGTCCATTGTACGTCATTGTTGTCGTTGTTGCTGCATCTGAGTCTTGTTTTTAAAAAATGAACCAGTCACATGATAGCATAGAAAAAAACAGACTTAAAGACAACGTTTCTTTGTAATACTTTGCTTTATGATAAATAATCTGGTCCATGTGATGGGATTCCTGGCAGTTATAAAAAGTTAAAACTCCCGTAGCCTACTGGTCATAGGGGACGTGAAATGTCAGAGGTTCACTGAGTATAGGGCACAGCGTAATAAAAGAAGGGCCCCAGCCTCTCTTTGCGCCATTGTTAGCCATCCTGAATTGAGACATATACCCATTTACAGCTGAATAATCTCTAAATTGTACCGTTGCTGTAAGTGTATAAGGTGACACTAACATCTGTATCTATGTTGTTATCTGGTAATACAGTGTTACACGTCAGTTCAGTTCTGTAATGGACAAGTGGACTGCGTCAATGAGGATGATGAAGTCATGTGTCCTTACGTCAAGACAAGAGAGGAAGAGTTTGGCGTGGACTTGACTCCTCCAGCTGTGATTGATTTTGTTAAACGTGGCGCCACAACAGTCACTCCTCTTCCAAATGTGAAGGATGCAGAATCACAAAGGTTTCAGGTTTGTCCAGACACTCACTATCAGTGTGCATATGACGGTTACTGCCTCCCTACCTACACCAGATGTAACGGCTTTTATGACTGCCCCTACCATGAAGACGAAGCAGGCTGTGACAGCTACACCTGTCAGGCCACTATCGCTGCTTTGACTCCAAAGTATGTGTACATCCAAGCCAGGTATGTGATGGAATCTATCAGTGTCCCAGATCGGAAGACGAGCTGTTGTGTGACCTGCACTGTCCACACAGCTGTGTGTGTTACGGGCTGGCCTTCACTTGTCCACAACCTTTCCCTGCCCATGGTTACTCTGAGCTGCGATATCTGAACGTGAGCAGCAGTGGCATGACTCTCTCACAGCTAGAGGCCAATACAATGCTGGTCTTCCTCAGTCTTTATGATTGTCATCTTCACAATGTCACCTCCATATCTTTGCCCAATCTCATCAGCCTTGACTTCAGCTTTAACAACCTCATCACGATTCCATTCGATATTTTATATAACGCTCAAAATTTAAAAGCACTGTTTTTATCAAATAACCCCATAGTGCACTTTCTACCAAGTGGCAGTAACAGCAGGGGGACATATCAACAAATTCAAAGGCTGGGTTTGTCATTCACCAATCTTCGTGCCTTGAATCAGCAATTTTTCACCCTATTTTCTGGGGTCATTTGGCTGAATCTGTCACACAGTGGTACACGGCGCGTGACTGGTCGGGGATTTCAGTCAATGAGAAAGCTTCAGGTTCTGGACATGAAGGGATGCCCGATGACAGAGATTGACAAAGAACTCCTGCAAGGTCTGGACCAGCTGCACACAGTCTATGGTGACAACCACAAACTGTGCTGTGTGGCCGCACTTTTACCAGAAGTGAAAAAAATGCTTAGCACCAAGAGATGACTTATCTTCCTGTCAGGACCTGCTGAAATCTAACACTTACAGAGTGTGTTTGGCCGTTTTCAGTGGGCTGGCTCTGACAGGCAATAGTGTCAGTTTTGTGTTCCGTTGTTTTGCTCTTCAGAGAAGTGGTTCACGAAGCTTCAGCGTCTTCGTCCTTCACTTGTGTGTGTCTGACTTTCTGATGGGTCTTTATCTGACAGTATAGGAGTGGCTGATGTGTACTATGCAAACCGTTATGTCTGGGAGGATATGACATGGAGACATAGTGTCTCATGTAGGTTGGGCTGGTTTTCTCTCTTTGATCTCTTGTGAAGTGTCTGCATTTATTATTTGTCTGATCACGGCTGACCGATTTCTGGTTGTTCGTTTCCCGCTAAAGTTTGTGCATTTTCAAACGTGGAACGCGCAACTTGTCACCTGTATGTCCTGGGTGACAGGCATTATTCTTGCAGTTGTTCCATTACTACCTAGTATGGCTGACTGGGAGTTCTATAGTCAGACAGGGATCTGTATTCCTTTGCCTGTCACCAGGAGAATGTTTGCTGGACATAACTATGCTTTGGGTGTTATGATTGTGCTGAACTTCGTTCTATTTCTTGTTATTGCGTTTGGCCAGATGGCTATCTATTGGTCAATACGATCAAACACACTGAAACAGGGTTGGAGCACTAAGTGTTCTGATGACACAGATGTAGCCCGCCGATTGTTCACTGTGGCCATGTCAGATTTCCTCTGCTGGTTTCCTATTGGTTTACTGGGGCTTCTGGCGTCACAAGGGGTACCTGTTTCTGGAGAACTCAACGTTGCCATGGCCATTATTGTGATGCCGCTTAACTCGGCTCTAAATCCTTTCCTATACACGGTGAATGTTCTCCTGCAAAGACAAGAGCAAAAAAAACAAGAACAGATTTCAAAATGGCTAGAATCAAGGAAACAGTCATTCTAGCGGCAATGTTGCTTTTACTCGGTGAATATTACTGTACATAGCAAGGTCTTGGGAACACTTGGTATTTTGCGGCATGCAGTTTAGCTCATTTGGATTTTGACAGTTGCTTTTTTCAAAAAAATTCTTGCTGTTATAGAGTGTTTCAGATTATTGAATATATAATTTTTCAGCTGTTAATTATGTCTCAGGAGGAAGGGTGAAGAAATGAATAAAAATACATTGTAGCTAAAAGAATATTTTTGTACGGCTCATTCCTTCTTTATGGTAGTGAATTCTCCTTGCATTACAACATTGCGTGCCAAGCAAAATTCATCTGGGACAATTTGACATGGGAACATTTGTTTTAAACTGGTACATGAAGGAAAGTTTCTATAATAAATTTTGCTCTGTTCGACAGGAAGCAAACAGATCATTTCCTGTATATTCACCTCATGGCAGCTGCTTTCTTGACCAGAGTTTTATCTTCGGGAGGTGACTCATGATTTGGAAGTTAGATTATCTGGTTTCATGCAAACCAATGTTAAACATGTTTTCTTTGTGAACGACGTTTCGGCTTTGTAGAAGGCTTATGTAAAGTCATGAATCAGTACACGCCTGCACAACCTTGGACACTTGAAAAAAAAAGGATAAACATTTTAGAAACAGGCGTCATTTCACTTTCTTTTCCCTTGTGGATCAAAGGGAACAGAAAGGGTATAGTCACGCAGGTGGCTGGCAGTCGCACAGTCATGGTTCAAATCGTGGAACATATCAAAGGAATCGTTGTTGGTATGTCCGATAATCGTATAAGTCACCATGCAGAATTTGGAAACCAGACAAAAGGTAGAGATTTTCACATCCCCCCTCCAGTTTACTCACTCTCCCCTCTACGCCCCGTTTTCATACCCTCTCTTGTATCCATCCCCAATCCCTCCCTTTTCTCCCCGTCTACTTTTCCCGCCTATCCCCTATCTTCCCCTTCCTTCTCATCCCCCCAATCAACCCCCCCCCCCTCCTAACCCATGCGCACCAGCCTCTTCCCACAGTCGTCGTCATCCACTCTCCTCCCTGGCAGCTTCCCACGTTCCCCATGTTCCCATCCCCTTTCTTGGCATTTTCCACCACACATCAGCTTCCATTGCATGCCCACTTTGCACCCCACCACTCCCTCCCCAATGAAGTTGCTCTAGTTCTGCCCAGTATGCAGAAAAGTCACTGTGCCAAAGACAGGAAAGATCAAACTTAAACTGAAGATCTGTACAAGAGGCAAAAGGCATGCGACGTACACAGAGACAACGTACTGTGTGTGTGTGTGTGTGTGTGTGTGTGTGTGTGTGTGTGTGTGTGTGTGTGTGTGTGTGTGTGTGTGCACTGTTTTGATTCTGGTATTGTGTAGGTTTGTGGGCGACTACACGCATCGATTACATGTATCTAGAAATGCGGCCGAATATTTATGAATGATGGTACAAATGGGTAGTGTCGGAAATAAGAAAGTGTTATTTCATCATACTGATAACATTCACTAAATTATTAATAAGGTCATTCTCTTCCACTCCATGAAGATTGTATAGTTGGCCTTCTGCGGCTATCATGCAGTAATATACTTTTTTGAGCTCCAAATCACGAGATGTCATTTGTAGCAGACACAGTGCTGATCTGGTTTGGAATTTCTGTGGTTTGTCAGGTAATGACTGCTGGTTACAACTGTCTATTAGTTTGTTATAAACCAACGCCTTAAAGAAGTTCCGTTTTTAGTGTTACTCCAAACCATATGTATTTCCCTTGTAGTTTATTTGAAAAAGATTATTTGACCAGCTTTATATCAAACGTATCAACCCTATTCCTCAACATGAGAGAATTCAGTATCAGATAGTATAGTCTCTAAAAGTCTGTCCAGGAACCTTTCTTGTAAGACCCGCCAAGCAACGCATCATCATAAGCTCGCTCCACATAGATCTCTTCTTTTGCTTATATGATGTGTGTTCGAAATTAAATTACTGGCATTCACTATTCAGAGAAGGATACATATACAGTTCTGACACAATGGGTATTTTCATTGTTTTGTGTGTGCACCCCTAGAACATCTGCATTGTTTGTCACTGATGTTTTGAAAGGAAACATTGCCTCCACTCTGTCTTTGGAGTAATCAACATTTCCAGTTTCGTTAAAACAATACGTTAAAATAGTTGTATACATCCTGTGCTTTAATATAGTCATTTCATATGAGAAAAGTAACGATATATTGGATCACTTTTTATAGATATCTCGATTCTCGTTTGATTTCTATCGCTGCTCAACCCCCGAGTCTGACAGTTGTCACGCAGCTAGTTCCTGATTTGGGTGTTGACAATAGCACAAGATTATATATGATATTCTGAATTCAAACTTTGTTTGATTCGTTGACAAATGAAGAGTAAATATGCTGTCTAGTGTCTTTTATGTCAGTTATGAACATATTAAAAAGATTCAAAATGGAGCGGCTGATAGCGGAGAACGAAGCAAAATTTAGAAAGAGAGGGGGTTAGTTACCGCCAAGGACATTGACAAACAAAGCACAGGACAAGACACGATGCATTTCGACCTCTTGGATCTTCTTCAGGCAAAAAAAAAAAAAGAAAACGATTACATTTAACATTTAGGACAGTGCAAACAAAGGACGAAGAGAGACTTATCTGGTGTCTATGTGGTGAAGAATGGCCGCCAGACAGAAACGACAGAGGGGTTTATGGGAGAGGAAGAGGAAGGTGAGGGTGCGTGGAGGGAGATGAAGAGTGAGGCGATGGGGTTGTATAGTTGGTTTAGTGGGGTGGTGTGATATATGTGACGGTTGTGGTTAAGATGGATTGATAATAATGCTAAGAGGCAGGGTGTGAGTGTGTGTGTGTGTGTGTGTGTGTGTGTGTGTGTGTGTGTGTGTGTGCGTTTGTGTGTGTGTGTGTGTGTGTGGTGTGTACATATATATATATATATATATATATATATTACAAAAAGGAAAAAAAATGTGTATATATATTATATATATATATATTATTAAAAAAAGAAAAATATGTATATATATATATATATATATATATATATTAAAAATAGGATGGTAAAAAGGAAGTTTTAAAATCAACAGTCTGTTTCGAGCGCTCGCTCTCCTCAGGATATTTTAATCAAACAGGTCTGTTTCGAGCGAGCTCGCTCTCCTCAGGATATTTTAAATCAACAGGTTTGTTTCGAGCGCTCGCTCTCCTCAGGATTTTAAAATCAACAGGTCTGTTTCGAGCGCTCGCTCTCCTCAGGATTTTAAAATCAACAGGTCTGTTTCGAGCGCTCGCTCTCCTCATATTTTTAATAGATGTTGCTTCCCAAGGGGTTGAGCACTGTACAAATTTTATTAGGCATTTTAGTGGTATTTTTGATATATATATATATATATATATATATATATATATATATATATATATATATAGAGAGAGAGAGAGAGAGAGAGAGAGAGAGAGAGAGAGAGACAGAGGGACAGAGACAGACAGACACACACACACACACACACACACACACACACACACACACACACACGCACACACACAGACGGGAGGGGGGTTGGGGGACCACATGTAAACAGTATTCTGGGTGAATTATGATCATGATGAGTCTATATATATATATATATATATATATATATATATATATATATATATATATATAAGTAGAAGAATAAGATGAGAGTAACTGTAATAAAAAAAAGAAAATTAAGTGAATAACATAGATAAATGATTTCGCTAGGTGATGAAGGAGATGGTAGTGGTTATGTGTGGGTAGTTGTGAAAGATGTTAGGTAATGTTAATGAGGGAGGGAAGGGGATGGAAAATTAATGGGTGATAAAGTATAATTGGGGGAGGAGGGTTGGGGGGAAGGGTGTGGGTGGGGAGGAGGGTAATGTGTGTGTGTGTGTGTGTGTGTGGGGGGGGGGGTGCAAGAGTAAGAGAGCTCATATATCTCCATCCACCATGAGGTGGGGGTGGGGATGGGAGGTCATACAAATAGTGCTGTTGAAAAGTAACAATGCTGTGGGATGATGTCTATTGTAACAGGTGAAATAATGTGTTGGCATTAATATGCTGATGCTGGTTGAGAAAAAATAGCAATGCTCAATGAGAAACAGGGTATCATGTGTTACACACACACACACACACACACACACACACACACACACACACACACCCGCACCCCCCCCCCCCCCCCACACACACACACACACACACACACACACACAAGATGGCGGCCACACGCAGCAAACTAATCTACCGCGGTGGCCGTTCGTGGGCCAAGAAACGGGAAAAATTAAACAAGATTTAGTGGGGAGACAAACGGTACCTAACAGCAGAGTATCGAGAACTCAGAAGTTGTCTACCGTGTCCATTGGAGATAACCGGCCAGAAAAAAAAAAAAAAACATTGTTGAAACCCGGTAGCGAGAAGACCCTGGAATTTCAAGCAACCTCGCTACGTGGAATCCAACTCTTGAACTGACTGGAAATTCTTCAATGGAAAACAAGGTTGGTAGCCATGATTTCAGTTTCAGTTCTCTCGACACGAAAGAAATTACTTTATCTCTCTGCAAGAGCATTGAAATGTTGGAAAATGCCGTGAATACTCAAAACAAAATTCTTGTACAAATCAAACGGCAAGTTACTATGGTGACCACTGCCACACATACAGAAACATACCCTCCAGGTGCAGCAACTTATGCTCAAGCAGTTGCTTCAGATACGGGGAGCAATCCCTCTCAAACTGAATCCCCATCTGCAAAAAATAAAGCAGATCATAGTAAAATTGGTCAAAAATGTTTGTCTAAGAACTGACCAAAAAGTAAATAATGACGTCAATCCTATTAGTCAACAGGACGGAAGATCGAATTACGCAAGGAAGGATGACGTCAAAGTGCCTGAGAGGAATAGAAAAGATCACAGTGAATCTAGAAAAACAAAAGTAAAAGCAGACGAAGGCCAGGACTACCCAACAGTACTTATCATCCATGATTCTGTTGCAAACGGAGTTCAAGGAAAACGACTTGAGTGTTCCTATGATTTCAAGGTCTCCAAGCTTAAACAGCACAATGTGTCAGCTGTGAAACAATGCCTAGAAGAGATTGATACAGAGGAAATGCCTGACTGTGTCGTAGTACATTGTGGAGTCAATGACTTGAAGGTAGAAGAGGCAGAAAAAGTCAGTAAGAATTTTGTGCAGACAATGCAGTCAGTAGCGGAAAAACACCAGAAAGTGAAGTTAGTTATTAGCAAAGCAACAAAAGTGCTGGACAAGAATTAGAAGTGAACAGACAGCTGTTCAATGCAAAGATCAGGTCTGACCTCTTTGAAGTCAAAAACATCAGTTTCATCGACAATGATAACATAAGACTTGATCACCTTCATGACAAAATACACCTTTCAAAAAGAGGCTCTAGCCTGCTTGCAGGAAACATTGGACGGCACGTGAGGAGTCTGGTGTGGGAGACCCAAAGCGGCCCTCCCGACGACGACAGGGCAACAGGAAAACATACTACGGCTTTCCTGCTCCACGTGCCACCAGTTGGTTCAACCCTTTCAGTGCCCTGGACTGGGAATCCTATTGACGGGCCCACGACGACCAAGCCACCTGATGCCACTGCTGTGTTATCTCTGTTCATTTTGATTGACTTTTAAGCACCTCCATGTATACGTTGTTTTCTGACCAATATTGTTCTTGACATTTTTCTCTTTAATCGTTAATGATTTCTTTTTCCTTCCATATAATTTGTATATTAATTTTAGAACATGATGCAAGGAGACAACTTTCGTGTTTTTCAATGGAACTGTAGATCAGTACCAAAAGCAATAGTCCTCCAAAGGGAAGAAAACATAATAGAAAATCGCAATGCCACTCTTCTTATATTTCGGCCACGTGGCCTTTTTCAAGAGAAAAAAAAAACAAAAACAACACAACTACGTGAAATCCATCTTTGGCAACTGGTCAGAGCAAAAGCTCTGCTACCTATCTTATCAGTGTATTTTTTTGCTCTGACCAGTTGCCAAAGATGGATATCACGTAGCTGTGTTTTTTTTTCTCTTGAACAAGGCCACGTGGCCGAAATATAAGAAGAGTGGCATTGCGATTTTCTATTATGTAGATCAATAATTTCTAATTATGAACATTTAGTTCAACATCTCGCAAATCATAAATATCAAGTCCTAAGCCTCCAGTCATTAAATGTAAAGAAAGATAAGCTACCTAAGTTAGAAAATTATTACTTCCCTCCTGTCTATCAAAAAGAAGACACAAATGGAAAATCAATACAGCTCTCTCTCTCTCTCTCTCTCTCTCTCTCTCTCTCTCTCTCTCTCTCTCTCTCTCTCTATATATATATATATATAATATGAAGGGGTAAATTACACACTGTGCCCTAATCCTATTCCATCAGATATTTCCACAATTCATTCTTGTGCTGTGACAGTACAATTTGATAAGATTCTACTAACTATCTTATCAGTGTATTTAAATAAAGGTCCAGATGGCAACAACACTGAATGGATCCGTATGCCTCAGGCAGATAAAGGCAAAAAAGTGTTAATTACAGGAGATTTTAATGCGCATGCCCCTTTTTGGGAGAAGAACTGTGACCATATCACGAGCAATCGTTTGATAAAGAATGTTGTAGATTCATCATTTTATCTTTTAAACGATGGACGAGTTACACGAATCCCCGATAACCCTAATCATAGAACTACGGCAATTGATTTAACTCTGGTTTCGCCTGATCTAGCTCCCATTTGTGAGTGGAACACACTGGGTCATTGCTTAAATAGTGATCATATTCCGATTATAACAAGTTTTAAAATTACAAGCACAAGAATTACAGATCTAACTGAGGATAAAGTCCCAAAGTACAATTATAAATTTGCTAATTGGGATAAATTTTCAGCAAGTATGTCCACGCTTTATGTTGAGGATATGCAAGATAAAGATATAAATGATCTGTATTTTTCATTTACCAAGGCAGTCCTAGATGCTGCAAATGACTCTATACCCCATGCTTAATACAAAGAAATCACATAAACACTCTGGAAATATCTGGTGGAGTGAAGACTGTGAAAAGGCAAATGCGAAAAATGGGAGAAATTTAAAATATACATACAAGAAAATTCTACCCCACACCATCAAGAGGCAAACAAGGCAAAAAATAAATCAAACAGAGTTAATACCAAGGCCAGGAGACAATACTGGTCTTCTTTTTGTATTAATGAAATCTACAGTCATAAAGATATGCAAAAAGTCTGGGAAAAAAATGAAAACCATGAAGAACGGAATTAATTTACCACAATGTTCCATAAGATTTGAGAGCTCAGATCTACCCACTAATAATGAAAAAGCAGAAGCATTTGCAAAGATGTTTGTCAGTTATAGTAGAAATGCAGTTCTATCAACTGTAAGTAAAGAGTATAGAGAAAGTGAAGAGCAAAGTAAAACAAAATCAATTTATGATGATAATGAGTTCACAAGGAAAAGCTATGTAAATTCTGAAATAACACTTGAGGAAGCAAAAGAAAGTATTTTACATTTGAGTAAAGCAAAAACATCTGTTGGATTAGATGGAATATCTTACAATGTTATTCGATTTTTACACATATTCATAGAAAGGTTGGAGTAAAGGGGAAATGCCTTCAGTTTTGGAAGCGATCAATTATTATTCCTATACATAAGAAGGGAAAGCCTAAAGCAGATAGAAACAGCTATTGACCCATCTCGTTAACATCACACGTTTGCAAACTTATGGAGAAAATAATATTAAACAGATTTGTCCATTTCTGCAAAAAACAGTGCATTATACCCCCAAATCAAGCAGGCTTTCGGAAAGGCCGATCAACCACAGAACATCTAGTGAAACTAACAACACAAATCAAACAGCAGTTCGCGAGGCGGAAGAATATCCTTGCAATTTTTTTTTGACGTTAAGAAAGCTTATGATCAAGTA
>JADBJO010003773.1:81640-111640 GCA_016801955.1 Conus betulinus
CAATGGGACTCAGCATCTATGGTATGGACAGAGTGTGGACTGTCTAATGCAAGTGACCTAATGGTCAGTGTGATGATCATCAACACCACAAAAACAGGCACTTGCATAGCAAGCGACACCCACCTCAGTTTTTTATATTACATTCATCATGATTCTGAGTACCAGATTTGGGAAGCATTTGTCTTTTCTTTTCAAGCATATCGATTTCATAATCTCTTTTCTTTGAAAAATTGGTGTTGATACATAAAAAAAAAAGAAAACTTAGTAGTTACAGGAATGTCATGCAAACAAATTTGGTCGTTGAAGAGTTGTACATAACAGTAAACTTGTCTACCCAAGGAAACATGCATGGCCCACAGGATAGTTTGTGTGCATGACCCACATTCTGAGAACTGGAAGGATTTACACATTTCTCTCTCTCTGTGCGTGTGCGTGCGTGCATGCGATCAAGTGTGTAACTGAGACATGTACCTGGCCTGGATGAGAGTCCCGTGACTGAGGAGGGGAATCTGTCGAGGAGGGTCGATGGTGGTGAACAGCACGTCAGGCACCTTCTTCTTTCTGCCCAAACACACACACCCCGCAACACTCTGGGTGACACTGTCTGCACTTCAGCATTCACTCCCCACCCCCCCTCCCCAAGCGAAGGGCTGGGAAGACAGGCGAATAAAGGAGGAGGAAAAAAAAAAAAAAGGAGGGATGGGAGAGAATTTCAGGGGTGTTTATGATAAGATACACATACAAGGTCTAAGATCTTCTCTAGGGAGCAGTCTCAGAGAGGGTAAATCCCACCCCAATCCCACTCCAATATCCCACTCCAATATTCCACTCTCAGCCATTCCTCGTCCAAAAGAATACCCGGGATGGCAGACGATCCTCAACCTCTCCCTGCTCAATCGCTTCTTGGGGATGGTTTAAGTTCAAAATCAGTTCTTAACCCAGATCAAAACTCCTTCCAGCCAGGAGAATGATCATGCTCCACTGACCGACAGGGCGTCTATTTCAGATCTCATTCAGCTTATCTCTGGTGTCTGAGATTCTTCTGGGGACAATATGTTCATGCTCCAGACCATCCCCTTTGGTCTCTCCTCTGCAGTGTCTCCCAATAATCAGGAGTTATCACAAGACACATGAACAATGTCTCCCAATAATCACAAAATGTCACAAAGCAAGTGAACAATGTCTCCCAATAATCAGAAATTAACACAAGGGCAAGTAAAAACAATATCTCACAATAATTGGGAATTGTCACAAGACAGGTGAACAATGTCTCACAATGATCAGGAATTGTCACAAGGCAAGTGAACAATGTCTCACAATAATACAGAATTGTCACAAGGCAAATGAACAATTACAATGTCTCCCAATAATCAGGAATTGTCACAAAGCAAGTGAACAATGTCTCCCAATAATCAGGAATTGTCACAAGACAGGTGAACAATGTCTCCCAGTAGTCAGGAAATGTCACACAAAGTTCAGATCAATTATTTCCAGCTACACCAGAAGTCAAAGCCATACTTGACATTCCAGTCAGAGTGATGTGAGAGACTTCCTGGTGCAATGCCATCTTCATGTCGGCAGCATGGGTACCTTGGATTCTTTACCATCAAGGACCAGCAAGATGCTGTGCACAGTACAAAGAGAACACAACAGTCCAACACAGCCAAGGACTGTGTGAACCAGATCTAGATGAGTTTGTACAACATCATGAAGAACTGAACTTTTCCCACTCGTCTCTTCTCCCACCCACGACAAGAGATCACACAAGTTACAGTAATACACTGTGACCCTAAAACAAGCTGTGGGATGGAAAATCAGAATGATCAGGTAGAGTAAGGTGGGCGGTGGGGGAAGTGGCACTGACCTGCACATGGCGCACTTGGTCAGGTTGACAGTTTGGATGCGTGTAATAATTAGTCCCTACACACACCCACACCATACGCACATGGATAGCCAGGCAACACACGAGTTTTTTTTTTTTTTCTTTATAATTATGCTGCCTGAACCATCAAAATATACATTCATGTGAACTGGTACAAATCAACATATGTCACTACATAGCATATAGATCAAGCTATCAATACATAGGAACTTCAATTATCAGATATCAGCGTTCATATCACAAGCCACAGTCTACAACACTAAAAGAAGGCAAAGACGGATAACCAAGGTCCCCACACAATAAGCACGGCTGTTCATAAACACAAGCGATGAAGAAGAAGAAACATGTTCTCCACACAGCAAGCACAAAAAATTACGTTGAACCGTCAGAAGAAGAACCGCAGATTCACATTCACAAAGCACATTAATCCATAGCAGAAGAACCGCAGATCCACAATGCAAAGCAATCCATAGAAGAAGAACGCACAGATTCACAAGGCACAGTAAACCATTGAATCCCCGGCGAACACGATTTCAGCAAAGTTCCATAGAACACAATAAACTTCGATTCGACGTGTAGTTGATCTAAAACAAAAATTAACTAACTTCTCCGTGTATTGATATTACAATGTTCACATCAATAAACCCAGCCCACCGACACACATGAGGTGGTACAATAGCGCACATAAATTTTCTTGTAGGAGTTTTAGTCTTTGTCGGCGACACAGCCTTCACAACAATTTTAATTACAAATAAATTTCCTGGTACATATTTCACTGGTACCGTCATCAGAAGTATCGCATATACATTGACCATCGACGCACTACTGACTTGACAGTCAGCCTCTCCACATAGTAACACTACGGAGAAAACGACGATTAAACAAAATAAAACTAAGCTGCACACCAAAGCCTCGGCCGTTAGTTCTTGCTCTCTCTCTCGTCAATATTATTATTTTCGTCATGTACTTACCTAATTTTACTTTGACGTCATAATACTTATTTTTACGTTGACGTCACAATACTCCCCCTCCAAAAAAAAAAAACAATGACCAAATTTTTTTTTTTGAAGAAGTAAACAAACAGCAGAATACACAAACCCAGATATCACACATCAAAACAGCATCATAAACTACAGTTCACACAAGGAAACTCACTTTCTAAGGGATCAACTGATTCTCACATGACGGGAGAGAAGGTCAGCGAAAACATTCGCCGAACCAGGAACTGGCTGGACTTCATACGAGAACTCCTGCAACGACAACGCCCATCTCATAATTCTTGAGTTCTTGAAGTTTGACGTTCGCAGGTACGTCAAGGGACGATGATCCGTCTGCAAGATAAACCTGACTCCCCATAGAAACCTAACAAATTTTTGCACAGCCCAGACAATGGCTAAACATTCCGTTCAATAGTACTGTACGCCTTCTCACGATCCAGCAACTTTCGACTAGCGAACACGACTGGGTGAAGAACATCATCATTCTCCTGAAGCAATACAGCACCCAAACCAACAGAAACTAGCATCAGTTCTGAGAACAAAGGATTACCCAACCTAGGTAACAACAACACAGGTGCAGAGGACAAGATTCCCCGAATCTTCCTCAAAGCTTCAGCACACTCAGGAGTCCAAGAAATAGACCTTCCAGCACGATCAGCATCTTTGATCAAATCCGATAGTGGAGCACTCAAAGTAGCAAACCCAGGAACATATCTCCTGTAAAAACTGAGCAACCCCAGCAAAGACCTGACCTGCTTCCTGGTAGTAGGAGTGGATATATTCAAAATCTTATCAACCTTCTTTCCTTCAGGGCGCATAGTACCGCCTCCAACAACATGACCAAGGAACTCAAGTGAACGAAAACCTGCTTCGATCTTCGAAGGACGAGCTGTGAGGTTGAAAGACCTCAGGCGAGAGAGCACACCCTTCACATGTTTAAGGTGAGCATCCCATGACATACTGTACACAAGAATATCGTCAAAAAAAACTGATGGCAGAAAACTGATCCAATGCCAGCATACGCATCATACGTGCAAACACTGCAGGAGCCGACACAAGTCCAAAAGGCATCCTGACAAACTGGAATAGACCCATGTGTGTTGTGAAAGCCGTCTTTGGACGATCCTCAGGCTTAACCACGATCTGCCAATATCCTTTTGCAAGATCTATCTTTGTGAAAAACTGAGCATCAGCTAACCTTCCAAAAAGACTCTCAACGTCAGGAATAGGTTCAGCATCAAAAACGGTAATTTTTATTCACCGATCTGAAATCAATGCAAAAACGACACGTACCATCTTTCTTCCTGACCAACACAACTGGAGATGCATACGGACTGTTGGATGGTTCAATGATCCCAAGATCCAACATGATACCATCTCTCTCTCAACAACCTCTTTCGCAGAAAAGGGGATATCATAACACTTCTTTCTAACAGGGACGTCTGTTGTAAGAGGGATCTCTAATAGTACATCACCTGAGAAAGAACCTGGTTTAGGAGTCAAAATGTCCTGAAAATCATCAAAGACTGCACGCAACTCCCTGAAACCGCTGTCAGACAAAGTACAATCAAACTGCACTGAGCGGACATCTTCATCTGCATAGAAGACGCCATCGGAACAGCTAAAGTGGGGATGGGTAAAGCGTCATCACAGTCCTGGACGACACCAACTGTACAAACCACTTCACGAACAGTACAAACAGACTCCGTAGAGGGATCCACAGAAAGACCAACTTCTGGAGAACACTCAAGAGAAACCTGTTCCTGCTCATAAGCCAAAGGTGCTATCTCTGACCAGGGCACTGAAGTACCTTGTGAAAGAACAACTGTAGGTACAACAACAGCAGAAGTAGACACACACAACAGCACGACGAATATACTTTTTGAGCATATTCGCATGAAAGATCTTTTCCTTGCCCTTAACAGAACCTTGTAATCTGGATGCAAGACTTTGACTACTGGGAATGGCCCTGACCAACTGGCTAACAACTTGTTAGAGTCAGTCGGCAACAAAACTAAAACTTCATCATCAACTTGGAAACGACGTTCCCTGCCTTCTTGTCAAAGTACTTTTTACCCTTCAAAGCAGAATCAGCAGAATTCTTCATGGCTAACTTACACGAGTCAGCAATGACATTCTTGAGTTCAAACAAGTACGAATAAAGAGGTTTTGCCTCAACATCCTGAGCATCTGACCGAGTCCACGACTCCTGTAGTAAAGCAACAGGACCACGAACCTGCCGACCAAACAGCAACTGAAAGGGAGAGAAACCTGTACTTTCAGAGGGCAACTCTCTGCACGCAAACAACAGTGCAGGCAAATATCGATGCCACGCCTTTGGGTGAGTGCGAACAATCTTTTTCAACATCGATTTCAAAGTGCCATGAAATCTCTCAACATGCCCATTTGCCTGTGGATGATACGGCGATGTACGTATGCCCTTTGCACCACACAAAGCATGGAACTGCTTCATAAGATCAGAATTGAACTGTGTACCCTGATCAGACAGAATCTCCTTGGGGAAACCTAAACGAAAAGATCCCAACAATGCTTCTGCCACAGCAACAGAGGAGATATCCTTCAACGGAACGGCCTCTGGAAAACGGGTAGCAATGTCAATCATGGTCAAGATGTAACGATGACCTTGTTCCGAAGGAGGAGACAGTGGGCCAACAAGATCAACAGCCACACGATCAAATGGAGTACTGATGTTTGGAACAGACGCAAGGGGTACTGGACAAACTCTACCCTTTGATACTGTCTTCTGACATACATCACACAGCAAGCAACATACTTCGCTACATCCACAGTCACTCCAGGCCAGAAGAACTTGTTAAGGATTCTAGACAGAGTACGTCGAGAACCACAATGACCTGACAAAATCAGATCATGCGCCACAGATAACACTGTAGGTCGAAGTTCAACAGGAACAACAACCTGATCAAAAAAAGAAATATCATTTTTGACAAAATGCCTGTACAGAACCTCATCAGACACATAGTAGTAAAAGACAGTTTTACCTAACCTCTTCACCTCACCAGAAGATGCTGACTGGAAGCACGACTTCAATGACGCATCATCCTTCTGTTTCTGAACAAGGTCAGAACGGAAATGTTCAGATCATCAGGGATCTGACACAAAGGCTTTTTGTCCACAACATGCTTAGCTCTAGCCCTGGTTACGGCGGCTAAAGAGAAAGGTTCACCAGATACATCACTAAACTCACCACTCACAGAAACTCCAGGTACATTACCCACAATGAGATCTGCGACAGGGCTATCCAAGACACAACAGGTCAAATCACCCACAAAATAAGGACAACTGACTGACACTAGCCAGTGGAAACTCATCCACACGACCACCAAAAGAAACACACTTCACTGTGGTTCCTAACATCTGACTGTCAGAAACTAACCGCTTGCGAACGCCACAGATAGTAGCACCAGTATCACGCAGAACAGAACTCAAAGTGCCATTCACAGAACCAGACTCCAAATTTAATTTGCCTGTGAACTCACCAGCAGCTAGACAAGCAAAAGGAGTATCAAGAACGGAACAACAAGCACTGGACTGTTTGCTGTCAGCTGAGTTTTTAACAACATTGGAGTTTACTAACCACAAAAGGACATTCATCTGGGTGGCTAAGGGTGCAAATTCTACAAGGGTTTCTACCTGACTTCCATGGACACCTAGCAGCTACATGTCCGGTCATTTTACACAAAAAACACACAACACTTGCAAACTGATCAGAAGCACTTCCTGAGGGACTCTTACTGCCAGAGGTATGACGGGCGCCACGACCACGATAACGGCTACCGCCAAAGTTATTTCCACGACCAAGTAACCAAAGCTCTGATGACCATAATAACAGCTACCATCAAAGTTACTTCCACGATCAGCTGAGGAACCAGAGTAGTGGCCACTGTTTGAAAAAAAGTAGAGTATCTGTTTCCTCTGTCAGACTGACCACAGTATGGAGTTCTATCAGACTGACCCGGGATATGGATTTCTATCAAACTGACCAGGAGTTTTGTACCCAACAGAAGCAAAAATGTTTACTTCGGCTTTCCTGGAAAGCACCTTAGTGGGATGAGCATGTCTGTATGACTCTGCAGACTTGATCATTTCATCAAAAGTTTTCACATCCTTTCGCACAGAAAAGTAGCCAAGTCCTTAGAGACACACTCCAAAACTGCTCACGCAAGATAAGATCACCAGACCTTCAAAAGACTTATCACTTTTTGACAAAGAGACCCAACGATCAAACAAACGCCTAAGTTCAACTGCAAAGGTCTCGAAAGGTTCATCTGAGCTAGGTTTAGCTTCACGAAAACGCTTACGAAAACCATCTGGGGTACATTGAAATTTTTTCAGCAAGCTCTCTTTCAAAAGCTCGTATGACACAACATTATTTTCAGCGAGACTGTGATAGAGAGTTAAAGCGGAACCCTCAAGTAAAGCAGAAAGGTATGTGACCCACAAATCCTCTGACCAACCTAAGGAACGAGCATGGGTTTCAAAACGAAACAAGTAACTGTCTATATCATCAGTTCTTTCTTTAAAAGGGGGCAACTTAGGAAACGTAGGGCGAGGGGCGTTAAACCTGGGAAAACCAGAACCCTGACTCTCACTGTCCTGTCCTGAGACCGCACTCTGCTGAGAAGTAACTTGAAACTGTATTCTTTTAGTTTCCTCTATCTCTTGCATTCTTTTTGTTTTCTTGCATTCTTTTTGTTTCCTCTTCCTCTTGCATTCATGCATTTTTTGTTTCCTTTCCTCTTGCATTGTTTCCTCTTGCATTCTTTTTGTTTCCTCTTCTTCATTCTTTTTGTTTCCTCTTGCATTCTTTTTTTTCCTCTTCCTCTTCATTTTTTTTTTCCTCTTCTTTCATTTTTTTTTCTTCCTCTTGCATTCTTTTTGTTTCCTTGCATTTGTACCTCCTTCAACTGAAATTCTTTAATCCTAATTCTTTCTTCTCTTTCTATGTCTTGGGCAATACATTTGTCAACATAGTCCAGCAGAGCCTGTCCCTCCAGACCACATACCTTACCTCGTTGTAAATATTTAGCGAAAACTTTGTCCTCGTCCATAGAGGACACAACAGGACTTTCTTCCTTAGCCTTCTGTGCCATTATGAAAATATGAAACAATGTCCTGTCCTGTCAAGCCCGACACACACTATTTGATCAAATACAAACAACTGCTATCACAAGCAAGAAAGGTTTGAAACCCTTGTCCACTTAAATATATGAATTCCAACGAGGATTTTTTTTTTTTTTTTTTTTCAAACAACATTTACGACAATCACTCTTAAAAAGACTAAGTATTATCAAACCCAACCAACAAAAAAAAATAGATATAAAAAATGAAACAGGATTTCAGGGATATGGGAAGAAAGAAAAACACAATCGGTAATCAATGCCAAATTTTCAGCACAAGTATAAATCAAGCAATGACATTAGAGTAATAACGAATATAATCAATGTATTGTTGTTATTTTTTTTTTTTTTTTTCACACACTAAGCATTCAAAATGAAACAACTAATAATTCTTTAAACTGTTCAGGCAGCCATTCACACACTCACGCATTCAAGAGAAAAGAACCCTAAGAATGCTGAAGAAGCAACACAATCCCCAAGTAAAGATAGAAACAGAAATAATCAGAGAGATATAACGGAAGGTAATAAAATAAAGCCCACAAAGGAAGGGAGAACTAGGAACTAGGCCCTCGTATCTCCAGAAACTATACAGAAGGAGATACCCCGTTACGCTGGAGACGGGAAAGAAAATAGACACAATCATACAACAAAACAATACAACGCAACTCAATTGTTCCAAAGGAAAGTCTGTGAACGTGACCTATCCTTTTTAACTGGGGCAATTATAAGGGCACAAAACAAATGCTGCCACTAAGGGTAATACTGAATTTAGTAGCAAATGAAATTCAACTCGGGGTCACCAGATGTTACGGATGGTGTGCGGTGCGTTTTTTGCTGTCTGACTCCCGTTCTCAAAAGTTTGGATGCGTGTAATAATTAGTCCCTACACACACCCACACCATACGCACATGGATAGCCAGGCAACACACGTTAATTTTTTTTCTTTATAATTATGCTGCCTGAACCATCAAAATATACATTCATGTGAACTGGTACAAATCAACATATGTCACTACATAGCATATAGATCAAGCTATCAATACATAGGAACTTCAATTATCAGATATCAGCGTTCATATTACATATCTTGATATCACTCACAGATCTCGCCGGCGCCGTCCACAGTGTCTCACATATACAGTCAACACACTCGTTCCACAGTACTCAAGCCACAGTCTACAACACTAAAAGAAGGCAAAGAAGGATAACCAAGGTCCCCACACAATAAGCACGGCTGTTCATAAACACAAGCGATGAAGAAGAAGAAACATGTTCTCCACACAGCAAGCACAAAAATTACGTTGAACTATCAGAAGAAGAACCGCAGATTCACATTCACAAAGCACATTAATCCATAGCAGAAGAACCGCAGATCCACAATGCAAAGCAATCCATAGAAGAAGAACTGCAGATTCACAAGGCACAGTAAACCATTGAATCCCCGGCGAACACGATTTCAGCAAAGTTCCATAGAACACAATAAACTTCGATTCGACGTGTAGTTGATCTAAAACAAAAATTAACTAACTTCTCCGTGTATTGATATTACAATGTTCACACATCAATAAACCCAGCCCACCGACACACATGAGGTGGTACAATTAGCGCACATAAATTTTCTTGTAGGAGTTTTACGTCTTTGTCGGCGACACAGCCTTCACAACAATTTTATAACAATACATTTCCTGGTACATATTTCACTGGTACCGTCATCAGAAGTATCGCACATACACATTGACCATCATCGACGCACTACTGACTTGACAGTCAGCCACAAATAAAACTAAGCTGCACACCAAAGCCTCGGCCGTTAGTTCCTTCTCTCCCTCTCGTCAATATTATTATTTTCGTCATGTAGTTACTTATGTCATTTTAAGTTGACGTCACAGAGCCACGTACACACTCACCCCCCAAACAGGTCACACCCAAAGAGGTTCACTTACATGTTCAACATCACCCTATTCCTTTTCCTCTTACATGATTAAGTAAAGACACTACTCTGAAGAACAAATGCATGCACACTGAGGCCTACAACACACACACACACACACACACACACACACACACACACACAACATACAGCTGTAACATTCAGAAATCAGCAATCTGTGTCATTTCTTTCTTTCTTTGATGTTTCTTCATTAAAAAAATCCACATGTGAACCGCCATGACTCACAACTGTCATTACACCCATGTGAACCGCCATGACTCACAACTGTCATTGCACCCATGTGAACTGCCATGACTCACAACTGTCACTGCACCCATGTGAACCGCCATGACACAACTGTCATTGCACCCATGTGAACCGCCATGACTCACAACTGTCATTACACCCATGTGAACCGCCATGACTCACAACTGTCATTACACCCATGTGAACCACCATGACTCACAACTGTCATTACACCCATGTCAACCACCATGACTCACAACTGTCATTACACCCATGAAGATTTCCTCAAGGTTGACCTTCGCAAAACATTAAATATCACTATCATCACATTCAGCTACAAGAAATCTGTTGCGTTTTTCTCTGTCAGAATTTTTTTTTTCTCTTAACAAAATAACATCTTTTGATTTCACATCAAAGACAATAAGTAATTACCCTATTTTCCTTTTTTTTTTTTTTTTTTTTTTTTGCTGCCCAATCTTCTGTGCCACCTCAGTAGCATTGCACCCACGCTGCTCATTCTGACCCCCTGTCCACACCTACAGTCCAGCCCATCCCACCGCAACCCCGGCACTGGCAATCCACAGGGAGCAATGTCAAGTCGTCAAGAGGCAACCCACTGGAAGAGGCGCCACACTGCCACCAAGTCACTTCGGTGGTGTTCAGTGGCATCTATTCTGATCCAATATACGCAGGACAACACCTATGTCCCCTACTGACGACAATAATTGCTTAGTCTCAGAGCTGGTGTGAGTGAACTCTCCCTGCAGAGCGCGCTACTACCACATCTGTCCAACAACAGCCCTCATGAATTCGCCGATACCGGTGACCATGACTGAAATCAAACCAAGACCACAGATGTACGTAGAGAGGGCATCGAAACTGAGGTCACCACGAGAGATGGGCATGAAGAGCCACAGAATTTAATGCTTTTTTTTAACAACCCTAATTTTGGCTGTGACAGTCTCCTTGTCAAATATCTGGGGGAAAAAATCAACATCTTTACATTCATGCAACAGACAATGAAGGATTACTACCTAATGTTACCTGCCTTAGAATTCTAAGATTCTGTCAGCCAGTTTACAGCGCTAACAGGGCTGCTACCCTGAGGCAGCTTCATTATGTTTTCAAGTTGCCCAACCCTTTTGATAAAAAATTCAGTCCTGAACTAAACTACGCTTCAAAAAGCACAAGCAGAAGTTTCTGACCGGAGGATTAAAAAATTGGCTCAGAAAAAAAAATGCACCTATCTGGCTGTGAAAACTGACATGTGAACAACGACACTAAAGTAAGTCTCATGTCACTCATTATGCCAGCACAGTGTTGGACTATGCAAAATGGCACCTGATGCCAACTACACCTGCTGGCATATCAGATTCACATGGCAGGTGCCCATGTGCTTTGTTGCAAGAATCCATGCACAGTGAATGGAGTCACTGCCACTCAAAAAAGTTTTCAGATCTCCACTCAGCTGACTGGAACAGTAAACTGAATCCCTCCCGAAAAGATTTGCAGGTGCCATTCATCAGCAGGGCGAAAATCAAATTTGACATTTAATCCTTGATCAAATTAAATTTCAAATCTGATTCTTCATAATATCAAGTTCAACCCTAATCTTCATCAAATCTTTTCTTAATAACAGTCAACATCTGTACATGTCACGCCACAACCAACCAGTACATACCCCTCAGTGTTCGCCGCTACAGCATTCAGATTCAGTTTGACTTGAGCCATCTCATTGGCCAGCCCGATATCCACCGTCAGCCGTCGTTCCTTGTCCTTCTCCCGCTCCCCACCTGCTGCCGGCTCTCCAGGGCCCGCCACTGGAGCTGAAGGCACCTGAGTGGGAGGAGGTTGTGTCCCTTGAGAAGACTGGTCCCAGTCGAATGTGTGATTCTGGCAGCTGTGCCGCTGGCTGACAGGATGATGATTTCATCACTGGAAGAAGGACATCATGTTGTAACAGACCACAGTGCAACACTGGAAATCCAGCTTGAAAAATAAATGTGGCTACTGATGTTCATCTTAAATGTGTCCTTTTCTCTGTGTGTGTGTGTGTGAGTGTCTCTCTCTCTCTCTCTCTCTCTCTCTCTCTCTCTCACACACACACACACACACACACACACACACTCTTCCTTCAGTGGCAAAATTTGTGAAAACCAACACTGCACACCATCTAATTTTGTGTATCTGAAATGAACATTAACATGAAAATAGTGTACACTGATCCAATTTTGTTGTAATACAGCAGAAAACGTCAATGTCTCAAAAACTCTTTTCCCATTTCTTTTTTATTCATTTGTTTTTTTTTAAATTTTCAAACCATCTCAGGACATGAGACCTTCTGATGACACCATATGTTTAACGCTAAAGTGTCCTCAATGGGTCGGAAAAACAAGTACGTACACACACACACACACACACACACAACACACACTCTTCTCTCTCTCTCTCTCTCTCTCTCTCTCTCTCCTGTTGACTTTTTTCCCCGTCAGTGACAAGAAACTCACTTTAAATCGCAATGTAAATGCTGTACTGGTAACCAAAAAGACACGATAGAACAAAACTGAGGAAAAAAAAAAAAAAAAATCCCATTCAGCCCAAACTGACTTCTTTTGAGGAGAGTGTTTGGCTGGAAAGTCACAGAGCACAACGCAAGAAAACCTCAACTTTTGAAACCCTTTCTTCCATTGATAAATGTGTCCCCTACTGAAAAGCATATGCGCCACTACAAAGCTTAAAAAACTCCACTTCAGTAACATGAACGTGACTGAGTCAAGTTATTTTCTACACTCTCTCTCTCTCTCTCTAAAGTTGCTACTTTTGCAGTCATTCTCATCTTCTCTTTCTCTCTCTCTCTCTAGTTGCTACTTCTGCCATCATTCTCTCTCTCTCTCTCTCTCTCTCTCAAGTTGCTACTTCTGCCATCATTCTCTCTCTCTCTCTCTCTCTCTCTCTCAAGTTGCTATTTCTGCTGTCATTCTCATGTTCTCTCTCTCTCTCTCTTGCTCTCCCTCCCTCTCTAACACACACACACACACACACACAGAATTCAACCCAAATCATTGGCAGCGTGTAATCAGAAGCGATATTTCATAATGGTTAACATTGTGATTGCAAGTACCATCATCATCACTGATCATTACTATAATCAATTTCCCATAAAAGTTTCATTATCAACGCAAAAACAAAACTGCTCAGTGCACCCACTCACCAGATGGACGTCTGTTCCACGTAGCCCAGAACAGCGTGGCAGTTCATGGAACGCATGTGGGAGCGGATCTCCGTGCGGATTTCACTCCACCACATGTCTCTTGTCTCCGGCTCCTCTGTGAGGAAGACAGCCACACACAGACATTTCAGGTCGTCCACCACCCCTCAGCCATCTGTCCCTCCCCGCCCCCACTCACCCCCCCCCCCATCCCTCTCTTACTCCATACCCCCCATCCCCATACCCCCCCCCCCCCCCCCTCTCTCTCCCCTCATGCCTTCATGCCCTTCCCTACTTTCAATGACCATCCTTCTATCTTAATGATGACTTACTTTGTTGTTCGTGTGTTTTCATGTGTGCGTGCGTGCATGCGTACATGCCTGCCTGCCTGCTTGTGTGTGTTGTTTCTACAGGGTGGTGGTAGTGGTGATGGTTAGTTTTATTGTTGTTGTAGGCTTTGTTTTTTTGTTGTTGTTTTTTTTTTTTTATTACATATTACATAGTTCGCAGCTATATTTTGAGGGAGTTTTAGTTGTTTACGTTTGCTTTTATTTTTTCAGTCACCATTCTCTTCCATGCGGTGACTGCCCTAAAAACACCCTGTGTGGGGTGCCTGGGCTATAACAATAAAAACGGAAACAAAAACAACCACTGGAAAGAGAGAGAGAGAGAGAGAGAGAGAGAGAGAGAGAGAGTGTGTGTGTGTTTGTGTCTGTGTGTGTCTGTGAGTGTGTGTGTGTGTGTGTGTGTGTGTGTGTGTGTGTGTGTGTGTGTGTGTGTTTGTAAAAGGTAAACAGTGAGGCGATCAGGTAATCCACATCTCAATAAAATGGGCCAATTTGAAAAATGGAGCAAAACTTTGTGGTCTAACTTTTTTTACATGTTGAATGGTGTTCAAGAATGCAGTACTGAGGTGCTGCATTCAAAATAACACTCACCTCAGTTTTGCCAACGTCGTCCAAATTCACACACACACACATTTACACTCCATCGCCCCATTTTGTTCATCTAACTGTTTGCCTTTTACAAACTTGTGATGCCCTGATCACCTCACTGTTTGCCTTTTACAAACTCATACTGACTTGAGGGTGGATACACTCCATAGTATGGCTCAGAGAGCCACCCGAAGTGCCGCTTCATAGTTGCGACATTTTCCCCCATTTTGACATCACCCCACTTGTGCCATTTTAAAGGGGTGTGTGTGTGTGTGTGTGTGTGTGTGTGTGTGTGTGTGTGTGTGTGTGTGTGTGTGTGTGTGTGTGTGCGCGCGCGCGCCTGCATGTGTGTGTGCGTGAGTGCATACGTGCATGCATGCATGTATGCATGCATGTCCATGTGTGCGTGTCTGTGTGTGTGCGTGTGTGTCTCTGTATATGTGTGTGTGTGTGTGCACGCGCACGTGCTCGTATGTGTGTGTGTGTGCATTTGTGTGAGTGTGCATGTGAATGTGTTTGTGCATGTATGTGCATGTGTGCCCACCCGAGAAAGAGAGAGAGAGAGAGGGAGAGAGAGAGAGAGAGAGAGAGAGATAAAAAGAAAAACACAGACAAAAGACTGTGGAAGAAACAACTCCAAGAACGGTGCTCCTAATATATCATACTTATCATTAATATCAAGATCATAACTGTTCTCTCCTTTTTATCATAACTATCGTCGTATTCATCATCAGAAGTAGCATGACTATAACTACTACAGACATTCAGTAGTAGCACAACTATCATTACTACAGTCATCGTTACCATTACAATGAAAAAAAATCATTACTTCATTACTGTCACTGCTATGATTACAGCCTCAAGAACCTGCCAAGATCACATACAACAAGAAGCTCAACAGAAAAGGCAAACTGAATGCATCTTCCCCATCCCTGTCATCCATGTCACCTCCACCATGGAGGCATTTTGTTGACATGGATTTGCTGGTTGGCTGGTTTAGCTGTCTGTTGATAAGACATGCAAGAAATGCTGAACCCATTTCAATCAATCCTATTGAAAAGACAGAGTGTGGCACTGGGAGAAATCCACCGATTTTTTGGTGCAGATCTGTGACGAGGATCCTGATCAAACGGCAAGATCAAGCAAAAACCACACACAACAACAACAACAACAACAACAACAAAAACAACACACACACACACAACAGATCTGAACCAGTCTTGACAGAAAGGTAAACCAGGGCCCACCGACAAACCCCTCAAATCTTGGTGTGGCTCCATGGGGCAGAACCAAATGAACTGGCAGATCACATGACCCTATTCAACAAGTCTTTAACACGTAGATCACATGACCCTATTCAACAAGTCTTTAACACGTAGATCACATGACCCTATTCAACAAGTCTTTAACAAGTAGATCACATGACCTATTCAACAAGTCTTTAATACGTAGATCACATGACCTATTCAAAAAGTCTTTAACAAGTAGATCACATGACCTATTCAACAAGTCTTTAACATGTAGATCACATGACCCTATTCAACAAGTCTTTAACACGTAGATCACATGACCCTATTCAACAAGTCTTTAACACGTAGATCACATGACCTTATTCAACAAGTCTTTAACACCTAGATCACATGACCTTATTCAACATGTCTTTAACACCTAGATCACATGACCCTATTCAACATGTCTTAAAAAGTATTTGAAATAACATTTTTATGCTGTCATTCCTGAAGACGGCCTATGACCGAAACATTGAACATTTTTGTTCTTTTTTTGTTTGTTTTGTTTTTTGCTTTGTTTTTTTTTTTTCTATTTCAAATCTTCTGAGCATCCTCAAAGATAATTTGCATTGCTGACAGAAGATTGGTGGTCAAAAATCATTTCTATTTGAAATAACTCCGCCAGACATGGACAAACGAATCACAAGACAAAACACGACATGTTTCAACCTCTCAGGTCTTCTTCAGGCAAGATAACTCCCGCGGACTTATTTCATATAGTTTTAACGATTTGTTTAGATTTCCACCTGCAGTCGCCTCACTTTCCAACTAACCATTCAACAAGATTCCCACACATTTTCCACTGAACATTATCAACGTGAAGCTGCTTTTTTTTCAAATGGGTAACATCTATAAGAATTACGTTCACAGAATATTTAAAGCTTTTTGGGCAATATAAATATTTCTGTTTCATATTTTCACAACAGAAAAACAAACGAACATGAGAAATAGCTCTTTTGGCAGACACCAACTGTCATGTCCCCTTGCAGAAAACAATTTGTGTGGCAGAGGTCCGCGCTCTCCCAAATATCCTTGCAGTTTACCTCTGACAATACATGGCACACTCACCAGGGTTATGAATCTTGTCCAGCAGTTTGACGGAGCGGGCCGACACCATACTGCCCAGACTGAGGATGAAGCCGGATGGAAATGAGCGCATCGTGAAGAATGGAAACTCCTGTACAAGTGTATAAGAAGCGAAGGGGGGGGGGTAGGAGGTAAAACATGAAACAAGCTGAAAAGATTGAGCAAAAGAGACTGCAACTATCTTCTTTCCTGTCTTTTAATTTAAATTAAGATCTCTACAAAATCGTCCTATTTTGATATTCAACATTTTTCTTTCTGTCTTACATGTCAATGTTGGTTATGCAATGCGCCGATGTTTTTTTTTTTTCGTTGTTGTTAAAACTTTCCGTCACTGAGCACATTATAAGCATTTGCTTCTTGTTGCTTCAGCTCAATAAGTTGTTTATGTACACATCTGTTCATTAAAGAAATGTATTAACTGTAATTATAACAGAAGTCGTTCCACATATGTAGCAGTTGCAGTCACAGTTGCAGCAGCAGCAACAGAAATTATAGTTGTAGATGATGAAGTGATTACAGATGGAGCAGCAGGTAGCACTACCATCATTACACTATAATAATCAGTGTTGCAGCAACAGTCATCATCACTGTACAATTATCATCATTACATAGTAAAATAGTCATCATTAGAACTGCAACAGTGACAGAAAGCTAGTACACAGGAAACGAGCAACTCTACCCCTTAGGTGAGGGAAGTCGGGAAGAGTCATCTCAAGCACACTGCCCCTCCCTGCCCTCCCTCCCCCTCCTGTAAGATACATGCATTTGGGTTCCCACCACTGAAAAGCAAACACCAAGGAGGAGAGAGCTTGGTGGGTCACATGCTCCCCTCCCTCCCTCCCTCCCTCCAACAAATAAATTTTGAAGCCTGCTTTCACAATGGTGCAGTCTGACCCAAATATAAGAGTCAAGTGGTGTATCATACACTTTTCGGTCTAATCACAACTATTGTTCATACAGCTTTCGTCGATCTTTTTTTCATTTTTTCAGTATCTGGACGTAAATGCAGCTAGCGCTCCTCACCTTCCACTGCCTCTTAGTTTTTTCTCCTCTGAGTGGATTTCTTCTTTTTTTTTTTTTGCTGAACTTTTCTTTTTTTTTTTTTTTTTTACTTACAAATTTTAAAAAAGAAAGGGTATTAGTTCTGTCAGACGATACAGTCAAACAGATTACAGGACAAAACATGACGCATTTCAACCTCTTGGTCTTCTTCAGGCAAAAACAAAAGACATTTAGGACAGTGAAAGCGAAGAACGAGCAACCACTTATCTTCTCATATTCCGCGCAAAATGCTGCATTTTTGCACCAAATATGAGGAGATAGGTGGTTGCTCGTGGTTGCTTGGCATTTTGCACCAAATATAAGTGGTTGCACCAAGGTAAGTGGTTGCTTGGTATTTTGTGCCAAATATGAGAAGATAAGTGGCTCGTTCTTCATTTTCATTGTCCTAAATATGTTTGTTTTAGCCTGAAGAAGACCCAAGAGGTCGAAATGCATGTGTTTTGTCCTGTAATCTATTTTTCTGTAAAGTCTAGCAGAACTAATACCCTTTCTTTTTAAAATTTGCTTCATTTTCCACCCTCAGTCACCTCGTTTTAAAACTAACTTTCCATTTACAGTTTTTCATTTCCAAATTTTGCTGATATCTGCAAATTCATAGAAAAGCTGCAGTCCTGGTGTATTCATACACGTTAATTAAAAAGACAGACAGATATATCGTTATGATTTATTATGCTGTTCACCTTATATCCTATACATAAACAACCAACAACTTGGATTCATATCCAGTGTACAACTGTGGGTGAGCACACGAATTCCAGCAGCAGAGAAAATGATGTATGTCCCTGACCTACAACTAAACTGTAGTTTTACATCAGATTTCTGATCTAGAGAAAGCATGGCGGAGCATGCTGAAACAAAGGGGCATCACCAAGGCTCCTATCTTTACTGTTTGGATAATGTGTTCGTCACAGTTGATTATCACCCTAGTTGTAGCAGTCACTTACCAGAAAATTGATATTTTGCTGGTTTATATTGTAACGTGGAGGCGTAAGTCGAATCCCAGCCACACTAACAGCCGTGGTGGCCGTGGCAGTGGTGGCGGTGGTGGTGGTGGCAGTGGTGGTGGTGAGGTTGATGCCGCTACCACTGTCAGCCAGACTCAGACCTGCAAAGGGCAACATGGCGGCAGTGACTGCAGGGCTTCACACTTTCTTACCACGCAAAAAAAAAATATATATATATATATATATATATGCATATATATATATAAAAGAAAATGTATTTCCTTACACTAATCAGACTTTTCTCTCTATTCACTTGATATAAACATTATACTCTAAGACTAGCTCTTCTACAAAAGATTCAGAACGAAACCAAATATATAAAAATATGATAATAAAGCAGGTATGGTACAGTTCAATCCAATGGTGGAACAGGCACACATGCCCATAACTCCAGACCAATGCTGCTTGCAGAACCCATTCCCTGAGCAAACATGTAGACAAGGGGTACACAGAATAAAAGGGGAAATTTCATGCTAACCCACATACTCCAAGGCAACACATGCACATGGCGACAACACCTTAAGCCACAGTCATTCAATACTGAATACTGTGACAGAGCTCTCAGTAACTGTAGTGTTGTTGACTGGAAAGGAAATTAAGAAAAAGGTGGGAAGATGTCAATGCCTTCTTCAGTCTCTTTCACTTTCATAGCATCTTGCTGATGCCCCAAGTTAGAATGAATACAGACTACCATACTTTTCAGTCTTGAAGTGCTGCGTTTGCGCCATTCTGCTTTCACGAACCTGAGTGAAGAACGATATCAGTCTCATGCCATTCTTCCTGATGATCACCAGATGGTTCTCCCATTCTGGAAGCTCTGCTGTGCATTCCCAGTCATCTGCTCCATCCAGTGAACTCTGCTTCCATGCTCTTGATATCACAGCTGTTCCAGACCGTGACTTGTGGTCTCCTGCCGTGTAGAACTTTGTTGCTGGAGCATCTGGTGGCGTAGAGCTTCCTCCAGCAGTACTAACCGCATGTATGATCTCCTTGACCACTTGGCTGTGCCTCCATCTGTACCTTCCTTGGGTAAGTGCTGCTTTGCATGAACTCAGGTCATGTTCCACTGTTTGATGTGTGAAAGGTTTTTTTTTTGTTTTGTTTTTTTTTTTGTTTTTTTTTTTGATGACTTGAGTTGATTTTAAAGTGGTGACAGCCCTGATATAGCCCTTTGCAGTCGGCTGGGCTATAAGCAAACATTACCTTACCTTACCTTGCTTACTATGACAAAGTGAACATGTAGGGTCATCTGATTTACACCATTCGACCAGGTTTGATTTCGAGGGCAGGAGGTCACACACAGATCTGAGGATGAAGCTGATCCTGAGAGGTGCCATGTGCCACACAGCATTCCAGGTGAGACTTCTTTGGAGTGCATTTTGTCACATGTCGCTGTTGGCCTTGCTGGACTGCCTGCTGGATTCTCTTGCCGCTCTCTCCTTTCCTCAGCTCCTCTATTTCCATGTCTCTCTTTGCCTTCCCTTTTGCTTTTGACCACTGTTTCATTTCTGCTGATCCCAGCCCCTGTCTGTTGGTCTGTGTGTGGCCTGTAATATCCTTGATCTTGAGGCATTCCTCTGCCCATGTCTGCTGCCTCCCAAACTTTCCATTTTCTGCCAGACTAATTTTGCTCTGGACGGACTGATCTCACAACTTTGCCTGCAGAGTCCTCAAGCATGGTCAGTAACCTCTCTTTACCCACTTTGTATTGCTCCAGGATGGACTTTAGAGGAAGCTTCAGCTTTGCTTTGCAGCAGTTCCAGTTTCATCAAGGAGGCATCACTGCGTGCAGATTAGTACATATACGCTACACCACATTCACTAATTTTTGAGACCCCACAGCACATGATGGATAAATGAATTAACAACCAAGACGAGAGAGATGAAGAAGAGGGTCTCATGGCTACGACTTAGCAGATGTCTGACCTACGCATTAGCCCAACGCACTGGTCAGACCTTGAGTGCCTACCTAACAATGATTGTATCTTTTTCTTAGTAGCAGCAGTAAAGCGCACCATCAGTGAGACCTGATGGGACACCGAGCCATTTCCATGTTGATTTGTTGATTTGGGCCTCCAATGATTCCACAGTGCCAGCGTGATTTCATACATCAGAATAGGCCACAGAAGCTTTGGAATCAGCATGAACTGCAAACACCATACCCTGTACTTGCCAGGAAGCCCATACTGGTCCATTATCTGCAGGCTTTCTTCTGCATTTGCTTGGTTTCCTCTCCCTCTTTGTGTCTTTCAAGGAGTCATCGTACCACCTCCCAAGCTTTTTTGGTTGGTTCTTCTGTTACAGTTGGATGGCCTGGTTAGCTGTGGTGAACTTGACTGTTTTTGCTATTTTGCCTTTCAGCAGGGACAGGCTTCATGATCTTTTTTTTTTTTGGCTTGAAATTCATCCTGGATGAAGCAGCTAACTGGTCTAACTGCGTCAGTATTTTGCTTGCTTCATCTTCCCTGGTGGAAAGCACTATGCCATGAAGGCCTTGAGATCGGGCACTTGGTTTTTGTTCCCAAGATATGCCAGACCAGCTTATGGCAACTTTCAAGATGACCTCCACTGCCAACACAAACGGTATTGGAGAAATTACACAGCCCGCTGCCATGCCCCATTTCCAGATTGATCCAGTCTGCTGTGTATCATTTTGTGGAGGACCTCGCTGAGAAACCGTAGAAGTACTTCCTAAGCATTTCTCTGATATTCTTGGGGACATGGTACATCTCCAGGGCCAGTTGAATCATCTTGTGTGGAACTGATCCATATGCATTTTGCCAGGTCGAGCCACACCATGTCAAGGTCCTGTTTCTCTGCCCTAGTTCTTTGGATTGCTTCCCAAATCATAGGGACATGTTCTACACACCCAGAAATGCCTGGGATGCCTCCCTTCTGGACTGACAAATCCAAGCACTCATTTCGTGTCAGGTATATTAAATCAATCTGGCTGTCATGACAGAGAAGAAATTTTTTTTTCCCTCGACGTTCAGAAGTGATATAAGTCTAAACTGGCTGATATCACAGAGTGTTGATCTTAGGGAATGTACACTCCACCAGCTATCATCCAATGGTCGCTGATCTTCAAGTTCCTCCATGCTGATCTTATTTCATGGAGCCACTCAAGGATTTGGGACATTTCTTAAACAGCAGATAATGGTCTTCCATTTGGCCCAGGTGAATATGTGGCTCTGGCTTTTCTTTTTACCTCGTCCAGTGTTGGTTTGTCACTGAACTTTTTTCTCTGGCACTGCAGGCTGCACCAATCCCTGGATTTCAAGTGGTGCTTCGCTATGGGGGTCGGATTGTGTTTTTCTGTGATGCTGTTCAAGTTTCTTTGTCCACCGTGAGTGTCCCAGATTTGGGCTGCTCCAATATGATTCCTGGTAAACTGGAAGGTGCCTTTGAAGAACCTATCTCCGTTTTTTTTCCTTCTTGCCAATTCTGCATGCTGAGGGCACTGTGTTGCACTTCCAGGTCTTCTAGAGCTTCTCCAACCCTTTCTTCTAAGCTTCTGAGGCAGCCTTCATCTGTGTTTTTTGAATTCTTCTTTTTCTTTCAAATGTTATCCATCTGTAGCTGGTGGATTTTTGAGGAGGTGTCTTCAGTTTTGGTCATTTCACTCCACAGGCGTCCCTACAGGTTTCATATACAACATCTCCAAATGTACCTAGTTTTTGCTCCAGCGTGCTCTTTCCTATCAGCACATCCAGTCTTTGGACTATGTTTTCATCTAATTTCTCCCATTCCACTTTAGTACTTGCAGGTGGCAAGTTGAGTTTCTGGCGTCTGGCATTGAGAGCCTGTACAAAATCCCTATCCGAATAATCTACATGGATGTCCTTGACACCATGGTTTGAATCCTGGCCTTGGTTTTCCCGATGTCTTATCTACTTTGCAGTGTGCTGCTGTTCTTTGATCAGCATCTTCATACAGCCCTTTTTCGTTCTGTAGATCTTCATTCCATGGTCAGTGGAGAATTCCCCTTGTTCATTACTCATAGTCCATTGCCCATTTCCAGTTGTGATCAGGCTGGGGTTGATGGAATCATCATTCTCTCCCCCTTTCAGTGAATCCTGGGAGCATCTTTCATTTTTCATACTAGTACCAAGTTTGACAAAGGCAAGGTAGGGAGCCAGCCCACAGAGCCCAAGAGTCTGACCCAGCGTTGCAAGGTCTTTCCCGTATGTCCTCCGGTCTATTCCTGGAAGCAAATGGTCTAACCATGTGTCCTGAAAGAAACTCAAGGGAGAGCTTGACAGGCGAAGGTCTTCAAAGAAGAACCCCCCCACCACACCCCCAGACAAGTGTTTCAGCCATGAATTCCTTATGCTCTAAGGAGGCCAGAACACATCCAGGTCATGACTCCCAGATGCCCTTCTACTGCCAACTTTTTTTTCCAATGAACTACAGACATTTTCTTCATTTCCAAGTATTTGTCTCCATCTCTTGTATTTTCAAGCATGAATACACCTTTACATGCCCAGAGAGAAAATTTAACTTTCGATTATCTGAAAAAAAAAAAAGAAACTATGGAAACGAATTACAGAAATGTCTAGCATTTAACTGTTAAGGATTTCTGGCATCTGGGCTGCAAACCAACCTCCAGGAGGTGATCCTGTCTCTGACTCAGACAGACGACGGTTGCTTCCGCTGTTGGCACTGGCAACACCCGTGGTCCTCACCGGCGACACCGAATGTCGCTGGGCCACCATCAAGGGAGGGGATCCCGCATTCCCACTGTCCTCTGGAAACGGTGAACTGGAAGGAAAAAGCACACCCTGTTCTTCCGACTCCGACCTAACCACACGACCTTGAACCTGCTTCTGACCTTCACCTGCACCTGGCACCCTAAGAACCCTCGGTCCTCAAAGCTACCAAAGACAAACCCAGGGCTGCTGCTCGAGAACATGGGTGGGGCCGACGGGGGAGGGGACGTGCCAAGACTCCTTATCAGGATGGTGGAGGTCAGAGGTGGGGAAGTGGCCAGGCCGGTCATCGAGCGATGATGACCCTGGCTGTTGCGTCTCCTGCGGGACTGGTGGTGGTGGTGGTGATGGTGGTGGTGGTGGTGGAATGGTGGTGGTGGTGGTGGTGGTTGTTGTGAGGGTGAGAGATGTTAGTCTGACTGGAGCCATGCAAGCTGCAAAAAAAGAAGAAACAGAACCGGAATACAGACTGGTTGTCTTCAGGCAAAGACAGAATGCAGGCAAGGGGAAGCACACAAACATGTGGATCATACTGATACACAACAAGTACCTTCTTCATGTTTTTTTTTTTCCTATGTGATTTAGCTACATATTACAGTGTAGTGTGTAGGTTTTACAGTTTGTTGATCAGTATCAAGACATTTATCATAACATGCACATCCGTTGTCAAAACCACAATATGGCTCAATGTTAGCCACTTCAGTGCTGTGAACATACATGATGTCTGAAATGGCTTTCAAACTCAAAACACAACCAAACATTTTCAAGATCATCTGTGTGTCATGTGTGTGTGTGCGTGTGTGAGAGTGTGTGCGTGTGTGTGTGTGTGTGTGTGTGTGTGTGTGTGTGTGTGTGTGTGTGTGTGTGTGTGTGTGTGTGTTGGTTTATGTGTGTGGGGGTGTGTGTGAATACATACTTATGAGAATATGTGTGTGTGTGTGCGTGCGTGCGTGTGTGCGTGCGTGTGTGCGTGCATGTGTGTGCGTGTGCGCGCGTGCATGTATACATATATGTGCACTCAAGAGCATGCATGCCTCCAATCCAGATACATGTGTGCATCCAGGTAAGCAAGCATATGTGTGTTGTTTCCCAACAATCCTCATTTACACAAGGATCAAAAAAAAAGAAAAGAAACAAAACAAAAAGGGCAGAGTATCTATACTGATTCTTGAATGGAGCCGAATATAGACAGCTGTACAGTAAAGTGCATGACATTCTGTGAAAAAATAGCACACAGGACAGCATGTAGTAGAGCACATACATTAAAACACATGTACTCACACACACACATAACATGAAACACATGTACACCATGTATACATGCAAACGCACGTACACACGCACACAAAACACACACACACCAAACACACACACGCACACACACCACAAAACACACACACACATACACACACGCACACACACACGCACACACACACACACACACACACACACACACACACACACACACGCACACATACACACACACACACACACACACCACACACCACACACACACACACACACACACACACACACACACACACACACACACACACACACAACAGGACACAAACACATACAGACACACATGCACACACACACATACAAAAACACACACACACGTGTTCACACACATGCACGCACACAGAGTTGACACCATCACATCAGGGCCTGGCAGCCACAACCAATGATGCATACTTCCACAGCCATCCTCCATCAAAGAAGCAGGCCAGAGGATAAACAGACAGACTGAAAAACAAAAGGACTAATGGACAGATGGACAGACGCACTGATCTAGCAATGGAGAGATGGACAGACGGACAGAGATGTTTGGGCAAGCAGCCAGACAAGACTTGCAGGGAAAGAGACAGACAGGCGGAAAGACAGGTAGATATAAATGGACAGCGAGATAATTTGGGCTGATGAAGAGATTGTTCGGGAATAAATTGTCAAGAAATGGAACAATAGATGGATGGGCTGTTCAAAAGGCAGATGTATGTAGATAAGACAGAAGGACAGACAGACCAGGCAGGTAGAGAGATAGACAGAGGAAGAGGGGGAGGGGAGTGACCGTGGTGGGGGTGGGGGTGAGGGTGGGAGTGAAGAGAAAAGAGAGAGACAGAGAGCCAGCGACAGCAAGGGAGAGATACAAAAAGCAGACACTACGCAAGATGGACAGGCAGACTGACAGACAGAAGAATGATGATGGATGAAGGATCAATAAAACGAAGAAAGAATAATCAATCAATAACATATTCACAAAGAAAACAACAAACGAAAACCCTCTGATCATAATGTTTACAACCCATCCAACAACATAGCCCACAACACTGCAAGCAAGATAAGACCGGAAGTACAAACACACTAAAATCCAATCCTCCAACCGCATCCATCCTGCAAACTAAAACGACCCATTTCGAACCATTCATCCACAGCCCACTTAACAATCAGATCAATGTTGTTTTCCACATGAAAAAAAAGTGATGCAAACACAGAAATTCAAAATGGAAAAGGGCACTCTCAAGACAGCACAAACCACCACAGTGGAGCACGTCGTGAATCCATTCTTTGATCAATCAATTTATGTTGTTTATAGCCCAGCCTACCATGAAGGCCCATATCCAGGCTGACCATTGATTGAGATCTGATGTGCCCTTTGATCAAGATCTGTTCTACCCTCTGATCAAGATCTGTTCTACCCTTTGATCAATCTGTTCTACCCTCTGATCAAGATCTGCTCTACCCCTTGATCAAGATCTGTTCTACCCTTTGATCAAGATCTGATGTGCCCTTTCATCAAGATCTGCTCTTCCCTTTGAGCAAGATCTGCTGAACCGTTTGATCAAGATCTGCTGTGTCCTTTGATCAAGATCTGCTTTTACCCTTTGATCAAGATCTGTTCTGCCCTTTAATCAAGATCTGCTGTGCCCTTTGATCAAAATCTGTTCTACCCTTTGATCAAGATCTGATGTGCTCTTTGATCAAGATCTGCTTTACCCTTTGATCAAGATCTGTTCTGCCCTTTAATCAAGATCTGCTGTGCCCTTTGATCAAAATCTGTTCTACCCTTTGATCAAGATCTGATGTGCTCTTTGATCAAGATCGGCTCTACCCTCTGATCAAGATCTGATGTGCCCTTTGATCAAAATCTGTTCTACCCTCTGATCAAGATCTGATGTGCCCTTTGATCAAGATGTGCTTTACCCTCTGATCAAGATCTGCTGTGTCCTTTGATCAAGATCTGCTCTACCCCTTTGATCAAGATCTGTTCTACCCTTTGATCAAGATCTGTTTTATCCTTTCGTCAAGATCTGTTCTACCCTTTGATTAAGATCTGCTGTACCCTTTGATTAAGATGTGCTCTACCCTTTGATCAAGATCTGCTCTACCCTTTGATCAAGATCTGCAGCACAGAACACTAAATGGATTATCTGCGGATATACTAAACTGTAAACCTTTTTTTATATATATATATATATATATATTTGGCTCATTACTTTTGGTCTAATCTCGCTAAAAAGATCTGGGACCAACACAGCATAATGAATCCCCTGTGAAATTCAGTAAGTTCATTATTAGGCCAACTTCAATCTCTCCATTTAGTATTCACTGAAATCAGTTCAGATGCTTATTTCATTTCCTTTTTTTTATATATACATTAATGTTGCTATCAGAAAGACACAGAGGAGGATGAAAACACAACCTCCTTGACCAAGCAGACGAAAATGAAAAATGAGGAATCCAAACTGCAAACGCACACAATGACAATGATGACTTTATTGTGGATAGCCTCTGACTGCCTACGGCTGTGGGTGAAATATCAGCTGACAGCCTCATTATGATGAAGTCTACAGCTTTGTCTGGGGCTTATGAGGGTATGGGGCTGGGTGACAAATGTGCATTTCACATTCCCACTCCACGAGCCCATTTCAACAGAATTTGCCCTAAGCAAATAATGCATCCGTACACACACTGCTATTGTAAACGAACTAACCCATATTTCTGAAACAGCACTATTCTTTCTCTGACATCATGCTGTGTGATACAAAGCAACTCTTCCTTCGATAATGTCATGATACTTGATAACGAGTATGTATTCATAAAACAATACACACATGACACTACTACATATACGACATCATGAAAGCAATCAAAGTAACGTCTGTATTCACAACACATGCAGAACACTGCAAAGAGTCGCACATCCAAAATAAATGAAATTGCATGGTTTGTACAAAAACCAGGTTGTGTTCATGTGAGCATTCAATGGTCAGAGGGAAAGGCTTTGCAGGAAGCATTTCTCAAGGAATCATGATGCATGCTGGGGTATTTGTATTTTTCCCTAACCAACCAAACGTCAATGTGAACGACAAAGGTGAAAACAATACAGAAAAGCGGAACAAATACATACATCTTTTGCTTTGGTCTTTTTATGGAATGTTGTGTAAAATCTTCTATATTCTTCAATTTAAAGAAGAAGAAGAAATAAAACCTAGACTTGTGATTTAGTTACAAATACACAATTCCGATTCTTAACAAAAAAATGGCTTCAGATAACTTTACGCCCTTTTCTTTTAAAAATACAGTTTTCAAATCCAACAGGGGTATAAGGTTAGTTGGTGCACCATGATTAAAAAATGTTCATTTCACCAGTGTGTGAAATAAGATGCTCAATTTACCATGCTGATAATACATATAAGAATATCAATTCTGAACAGACTTACACAGAGTAACAGGTAAAACATTTAATTTAAAACAGATATATCCCTCCTACTGACCCCTTCTCCCCCCTTCCCTCCTCCCACTCCTCCCCTCCCCCCTAAAAAATCTGATTTCTCTTTCTTCTCATAAGTTATGATAAAAAAATCACATATTATTATATGATGGTGGATATGTTAAACTACAAATAACAATACACGGTTGAACTACACAGCAATGGAAGAATTTACATCAGAATATATCCAACATCATCATCACAGTCATCAATGTAAACATACTTGTCTGACTCTTAATGCTTGACACATGTGATAACTGATTAAACATATTTGTCTGATACTTAATAGTGACACATGTGATAACTGAATTGAATTATCATTATCATCATCCATCACCTTCACCACTACCACCACCATTTTCATCTTCGTCCTCGCAATCACCACCATTTTCGTAACTATCATAATCATCAAGTTAAAAGATGCACTAATCTTAAGCCATAATTACTTGCACACCCCATGGAGTACACTTACAGATGTTGGAATCAAGACCCTACTGTTACCGTCTCTCTTCCCAATGCATGCAATGCTGTCCATTTATTCTGTTACATCTGTCTCAATGTTCATAAACTGCTAAGATTTGGCCCAAAAAGCAAAGATTAACTCATTTATCATGAAACTGGTGCTTTTGTTCAGAGAGCTATCTAACATATGGAGCTTTTGCTAAGATACAAAAAGTATACTAGGTTATCATGAAACCGTGGAGCCTTCGCCAAGATAGATACTGGAGCTTGTGAAGATTTTGCCTAGACACCAGATAATCACCGACTTACCATGAATTTTTTCAATTTTTTTCCTAGAAAGCACAAAGTCACTAAGCAATCATAATTTTACCGAGCTTTGCCAAGAAAGCGAATATTCATTTAGCTGGCATGCTCTGCGTCCTACTTCACAGATTTGCTGCGCAAGTGTGCGTCCTGCTTACTAGATTTGCTGTGCAAGTGTGCGTCTTAATTTAACAGATTTGCAGTGCAAGAGTTTGTTCTGTCTGAATCTCTTCAAGCAAAACGTACAGTCAGCCAGCTGGTAGAGGAAGGTGTGGGAAGGCAAACTACGGCGTGATGAGTGGAAGCCAGCGACAACAAAGTGTAAGCACACTGAGCGAAGGCAGACAGTGCAGCACTCTTTCTCACTAAATGCTCCACCAGTTCAAAAGTCCAACAGGAAGGTAATTCAGTCTCTTGTCATACAGTCACGTTTCGATCTGACCAGCTTGTGCAAGTCAGGCATCGGCTAAGTCTAACCAAAGGTAGTCTGCCTTACACATGGGCCTAACCAGACGGCCTCTTCCAACTCTTTCTGCATTTGTTCATACATATATTCATTCACGTATTAATTTATTCCTTTAGCTGTAGCCCCTCTACACTGTGCTAAATGTGGCCTCATGGCTTTTTCTGTTTCATTTAGTTATGGGGACTTTCTCCATACTTGGGGACACCTGTGATTGTTAAAAAGCAGGAACTCTGAAATCATTTAACTTCAGCAGTGATGGATGAAGTAAAGCTGATATTCTCTTAATTTAATTTGTGTTATACTGTGAGAACATTAATGTTCTGAGCCAATCATGAAAAAATTTTAAAGTGATCAAAACACCATGCGAGCATCATCAAAATGGAAAGATTTCAGATTACGGTGATGACAACGATGACATTCATAGTTTTGGCAAGCAAACCAGAGGCCTATTATGTCAGTAATCAGGTACATCTGTACCGAATTTGTG
>JADBJO010003773.1:116640-139983 GCA_016801955.1 Conus betulinus
TCTTCAACATGCACAAAACATTTGCTCATTCAGCAATATTTGCTGACACAGAGACTTCAATAACTAAATTAAGAAAATGAAAAAAAAAAGTATTTCAATGATGACACATCTTGAAGAGAAATAAAAAGAAATAAACATATCTCGGAGAAACAAAGAAGAAAAAAAAGGTAAATGGAAACAAGAAAAGAAATATAAAATGTTTGAGAAAATTCAGAAAGAAAGGAAGATACAAGAGTCAAAAAGAAGAATCAACAGATGCAAAACAAGTACAAGGACGCAAATCTGAAAAAAAAAAAAAGAAAATTGACAAAATGAAATAACATTGAAAGAAAAAAATCCGTCTCTCTTCCCCCTTTCTGTCTCCCTATTCCTGTCTGCGTGTGTGCATGCATATGTGTGTGCGTGTGTGCGTGCGTGTGTGTCTGTGTGTTACTGTGTGTGTGTGTGCATGTGCATGCGCAGTACTAGGACTAAAAAAACTTCTGGACACAGACACCTGTCAGCATTTCAGAAAGGCCATAAACAATCCTCCGTTTCCCTCCCCATTCTGCACTCCCATCCCTGATCGATGTATTAATAAAACACAAAACAACAAACGCCTGTTTTAACCCAACAACTGAACCAAGGAAGGTAATTCTCACTGCCATCCTGATTGATGCATCAACACATTAATAAAACACAAAACAACAAACGCCTGTTTTAACCCAACAACTGAACCAAGGAAGGTAACTCTCACTGCCATCCCTGATTGATGCATCAACACATTTAATAAAACACAAAACAACAAACGCCTGTTTTAAACCCAACAACTGAACCAAGGAAGGTAATTCTCACTGCCATCCCTGATTGATGCATCAACACATTAATAAAACACAAAACAACAAACGCCTGTTTTAACCCAACAACTGAACCAAGGAAGGTAATTCTCACTGCCATCCCTGATTGATGCATCAACACATTAATAAAACACACAAAACAACAAAAGCCTGTTTTTAACCCAACAACTGAACCAAGGAAGGTAATTCTCACTGCCATCCCTGATTGATGCATCAACACATTAATAAAACACAAAACAACAAAAGCCTGTTTTAACCCAACAACTGAACCAAGGAAGGTAATTCTCACTGCCATCCCTGATTGATGCATCAACACATTAACAAAACACAAAACAACAAAAGCCTGTTTTAACCCAACAACTGATGCAAGGAAGGTAATTCTCACTGCCATCGTTAAACAATGACATACCCATTAACTCCAAACTAATTCCATGTTCACCTAACAAACATGCAGAGATGAGGTACCCAGAACACCTACACACAGAAAGCCCCTGATAATGGAATATCTAAACTGGCATGTGTAATCAAACTGACACCTGCACAAAGAAAACAACTGCAAAAGAAATGGGGAGAGAAGGGGGAGGGGGCGTTCAAAGTGAAAGTTTAGTGTGTTTTCTCTTGTTTCATGCATCCAAGCAACTTTGCTTTCATTCGTCTTGGATCTATGGATCCTCTTGCACATGCTAAAATATGATTATTCTGTTCTTTCTAATTATTCATTCCTTATGTTTATACTTAACCTTTTTTTACTATTACTCATTTCTTTATATCACTTTCATCCACTTCCTGTGCTATCTGTCACTAGTCCCTTTGAAGCCCTTGTTGAATCATTGTCAGAGTGATTGAAAAACTGTTTACCTGCGCTTGTTTCTTCCCCAGTATTTGCTTATCTTCTCTGTTAGCCTGACCTTGTCTTTTCGGAAGAAGACCAACAGGCCTAGGCTCATTACTTTACAGCTTGTTCTATTCATCTGGCAGCTCAGTACCTGGGGAAGGGGGAGTGTAGATCAGATACGACCACTGAGAGGCACACATATCCATAGCCACTGGAAAACACTCCTCCAGCTTCAGAGCAGAAACAGAAGCCCTCAGGCAAGCAGCAGAGGAAGCGAGTGCCAGCCTGACACCCACCAAGCCTAAAGTGCTCATCACAGGTGCTCTCTCTGTCCTGAGTGCCCTCCAAAATCACCGCCGGAGGGACCTCAACTGTCTGGACACAGCTCTGCAAAATCTCAGTGAAAATGCAAAAACTTGTCCTTCAGTGGGTCCCCACCCACTGTTGTTGTATCCATGGAAATGAGGAGGCAGACAGACTGACCAAGGAACAGGAACAGCTGGAACAATACAACACAGGTCTCCTCCTCTGAGGAAAAGACATTCATTAAAATACTCTACAGGAGGAAACGAAAACAGCAACACCCAAATTCCAACCAGACTGCCTACTACTACCACCTAAGCAGAGAAGATCAAGTGCTCCTGTTCAGACTAAGAACTGGACACGACAGACTGAATGCACACATGTACAAAAAGTACAAGATTGGCGAGTATGCAATGTGCCCATGCAGAGAGGCCGAAATGAACACCGAGCACATACTACAGGACTGTCACCTTCATGCTATTGCCAGACAGGACCCACAGCTGCAGCCAGTGGCTCTGAGGGCCAAGCTCTATTCCAGGGACCTGGCGGACCTTTAGAGCACAGCCCAACTTCATGCGGGCAACTGGCATCACCATCTGAGTGTTCAAGAAGAAGAAGTATATTTCAACATTTATTTTCATGACACAGAAACACACACACACAAATTAACATACAGTCAGGACTGATTCTAGCCTTTTCAATCTCGAACACTGTCACACACAGAACATAATGGGCAAGTTTCCTTCTTTGTCTCATTTCCATATATGCACCAGGTGAATGGGCATTCCAGCAGCCACAGATTGGTGTTATGGGCCTATAACTGAGCAGAAGTGACCTCTCTATTATTTACTGTCGGCTCTGCTCACCTTACTTACTTCAGATTTCCTTTCATGGGTCTGAACCCAATTATCTTGATTTAATGAAAATGTCAAAGTCAAAACACAAACAACAAAAAAAATGAAAATAAATAAAACTAAGTAAATCTGAAGTCATTCTATCTACTCCTTCACGGTACATGTGGAAAGCCAGTGAAGGCTTCAACGACTGTATTATTAGGTGAACACATCGAACACACAACCCACTGTGTGACACAGAGGTAAACACACATATATATGTATATATATGAAATAAAAAACACACGTAGTGTCTTATATATAAACCCACTGTGACATGCAATGCAGCCACAACAGGGTCAGCTTAGTGGTGATCAAGAAAAAATACCAAATGCGACAACAATCACCAACATTTATCTCGTGAATTCTGAAAGCATTCTTCTTCTTTTGCTTTGACTGAGGGTCACCATGGGCAGATTTCTGCAGCATTTTTTTTTTTATCCTACCACTTGGGTATCCACTTTCAATCCTCAGAGACAAAGCGCACATACAATACCAGTATGCGAGTATGAGTGTTGTGTTTCAGTGTGTGTGTGTGTGTGTGTGTGTGTGTGTGTGCGTGTGCGTGTGTGTGTGTATGCGTGTGTGTGTGTGTGTGTGTGCGTGTGTAACCTAGTGACCTACTCATCTTGAAAGGGTGAATGGAACTCGACTTTTTATGCATGGAAGGCTGTTAAGTTTTTTGTTTGCATTGTGTGTGTGTGTGTGTGTGTGTGTGTGTGTGTGTGTGTGTGTGTGTGTGTGTGTGTATTTTGTTTAAAGGGACACAAGTATTAATTCTCAAGTGAATGACTGGTATCGGGTCTGAGTCAGCACGGATATTGACTTCGAGGAAAAAGTCTCCTCTACCCTGGCAGGAATACAGGTTCCAGAGATCAAGGCTGTAGCCACAACACCACTCAGGCCTCCAAAAAGTGTTAATAATATGAAAATTATAACACCAGGATACTGATCTGTTTGCATGTCACACCGAGACATATTCCGGTGAAAGCAAGCGCTAAAAGCAAAAGGACTACACACTTTATGACATGCTCATGATGTGCAATGCACTACTAATGAAGGAAACATCCTTTTCCCTTCAATCCTGTCTGCCCTTCTGGTCATTTCCTTTTACCTAAAAAATTGTTCTTTTTCTTCTAATGCTTCATCGTTGTAATAATATTTGATTCAGATACACACTGATCATACACAATCAAGGAGTTCTTGAGGCTAATTTTGACATGTTCAAGGGCAAACGATTCATAAACTTAAAGCATTAACTACATCCCAAAAAAAATCATTTCTTTTGAAAAGCACCCCAACAGTAAACATCTGGGCAATACTTTTGATTTTCTGTTTGTCTGGTTCGTTGTTCATTTTTTTTGTTTTGATTTGTTTTGTTCTGTTTTTGTTTTTTTTTCTGTTGTTGATGTTGTTTTGCTGCCATTACACATTTACACTCTTCAGGACAAATCATAGTTCTGCCACACGCACATTTTTTCCAAGAAATTTGAGACATGTACCCCCGAAGGCAACCTAACATGAAATGAAGCTCCTGTAAACATGCTGTGCAGATCATGACAAGAAAAGGCTGTTTTCTTATGGTTTTCAAAGAAGTTTCTTCACAAGTGATGGATTTCTTCTCCTCTTAACCCTCTCGGTCCTGACACAGCCACTGGCCCAGTCTGGCATGTTTTGGCCGCCAGCGACTAGGATCCGACTCTGAACATCATGTTTAAAAACATAAAAAGAAAGCATCACTTTGAGGGAAAATCATCTAATTCTTTCCAGTGTAAATGATTAACTGACGGACAGATCAAACACTGAAAGTAAGCATGCATACTTTTCACGTTTTTTCCCCCCACATTAGAATTCTGAGACATGCTTTTTTTTTTTTCTAATTACAGAAATCTACCAGTGGCACTCACAACAACAAAAATCTGTCTAGATATGTGAAAAGTAAATAAAATAAGCTTTTAAATCAGTTGTACCCTGTACGCTTTAATCTTTTTGCGCTTGTCTGTCAACTTGCTTTGAATATGTCCAAAAGATGACCTCAAAAGATTACAATGACTCTTTTTAGTACGTTGCCTTGGAACTGAGGCAGGTTACATGATACAATACCCATGATTTCTAGTATCACCGACCCTTGGAACCGAATCAATAATCAGACCCAACTGTCTGGGGTTTTTTTGGTCTGTGTTTGTTCTGGCCATCCACCTATGAGGCAAGCGTCTGTGGAACCAGCCAACCTGAGACGAAGGTTTTATCCTGCTGGTTTTGTAGCGGGCCTGTCCAGTTTTCCTCATCTTCATTCACAGTCAACATGACGCTCTGGTTCAGACCAAATAACATCACAAAAACAAAGGAAAGCTATGAACATACAGGATGACAGGAAGGATGGCAAAAAAAAAAAAAAAAAAATGAAATGAATAAATGCACAAAATGGAACATATTTTAATCTATCAATGGCTTGGAAATGTTCTCAACCAGCTATTTCACAAACAATCAAACAATAACTGAACACACAAACATACCAGTTACAATCTCTCTCTCTCTCTCACACACACATATACAAATGTGCACACACACAGTACATACACACGCATCCACGCACGCGCATGCGCATGTGCACACACACATATGCATACACACACATGTGCACATACACACACATGCATGCACTCATGCACCACACACGCTCACACACACACACACACACACACACACACACACACACACACACACACACACACATTATGCAAAACAACCTCCAAATCAGTCAGCCTCATACTGGTCCCTACCCACCCACTGCCATAAAACACAAATGCAACTCCACAAATCGATCCACTCGAGGACTATGCCTGAACATGATCCTCCCGAAAAAGAAAACTTCGCCAGCAAGCAGAGAAAAGTTCCTTACACCTCAAGGAAAAGAACTTCAGACACAGAGCGCCAAGAACGACAACTCCTTCTTGTCCAGTGGTTTCATGCTTCCACTGACAGATTCCAAGAAACCTATGCTGGCCTGAGATGTGATGTGTGTCAAAGACACCAGACTGAACTAGGCAGGATGGACGGCAATCTCAGACAGTACATTCACAGTACAGACTGTGACATGAAGGTCATTCCAGACGGACTTTCGTTTCACCATGGCATGCCCACAACATGATACAAAAGACATCTTGACCTTTCTGTCCACCGGAAACCTGTATCTCGTTTTTTTACATTTCATAATAATGTCCAACAAAGAAAAAAAAAAAAAAAAGGCCGGCCGCTCAGCTGAAGAAAAAACTTATGTCAAACAAGTGCCCTGAGATCATAATGATCTTTCCATCTTTGATCTGTTTGTGTAACATATCAACTTCTTGATTAGAGAAAGGTTTAACAAACAAAGCAGTACACAGAATGTGTTCAGAGTCTGGCCGTTCAAGGAAAAGCAATTCACCCAAACACAGGGAGGATAACTCTGAGTGATCATCATAAATTCATGTCCCTAGTCCGGTAAAAATCAACTCATTCTTTGTGCACAATGCAGTCTGGCAAGTTTTTTTGGGGAAAATTTTCAAAATTAGTACATGGGGGGAAAAAATACACGTTTCATATTCTGAAACATGTGAACCCTATTATACCCTCCATGCTCCAAACAAGGGGTCAAAGGCTAATAACTCTTCTTGAAAACAAAACAAAACAAAACAAAACATGGATGACAGCTCAAAATGCAACGAAGAGAAGAAGAAGCATGCCTCCAAAGAAGTGCAAGCAAAACAGTTTATGTCTGATCAAGGCAGCAATTAGAATTATACCAAAGCTTTGTCAGGAAGCAAAGACGAAGAGCAGCAGCTCCAATCACATACATCCGTGGACAAATATCAGTAAATGAACGAAACATTAATAAGCCTCTGCACCAAACCCGTTAAAAAAGTATGCGCACTGTCTGGTTAACAGATCATACCCTAGGAAGTGGATGAACTTCAGAGCTTTGTTAATCTACACAATGCAAACGACTCCGCCCATCATCACTTGGTGCCGAAACCAGACATTTCTAGACCAAAGCCTCAAACAAGACCACAAAACCATATCAGGTCCTTTTTTTCTTCTGTAAATGTGCCTTTAGTTGGTGCACTTAACTGCAACGCTTAGCTAAAATACCACACATACACACATAAACACAACAGACAAACATACACACACCAGTAATAAGAGAACGATAAATAATAAAAAAAAATGTACAACAGGGCATTCATCATACAATTGTTGGTCCCAGTATGAAAGATTTTTGTCAACATCACACTAATAACAACAAAACAATGTCATTTACAAGATGATAATTTAAATATGAAAGACATACCAATAATTACAATAATCCACACAAATCCATCTCCTTGAGTCTGAACTTAAGTTGAAAAAAAAAAGAAAAAAAGAAAAAACATTAAACTTAAAAACCATTAAAAAAAATTGTTTTCTTAATCATAGTATTTATCCCCACTGCGCAATTTCCTCAAAATGAAAAAAAAAGAGGGTAACTAAAGAAAGACAACTAAAACAATGGTACGGGATGGGGTAGGGACCAGTGCTCTGAAAACAGCCCTGTTTACACAGAGGAGAGACCACCCTGAAAATGCCCAGGCACTGAGCTAACAGCAAAAAATCCCACAAGACGGACTTACTCTTTGTAGACGCTAGGGGACGCACTGGAGGGAGAGAACTGGCTGATGACGCTCCTTGCCAGGTTGACAGCCGTTCCGATGGCGCGGACCACAATCCCCGACTCACCCTCCAGGTCAAAGTTCTGGGTGTACCTGCGCATCCGAAACAAGACTGTTAAAAAATTACACACCCTCCAGGTCTAAGTTCTGGGTGTACCTGTGCGTCAGTAACACGACTGTTTCAAAAACTACACACCCTCCAGGTCGAAGTTCTGGGTGTGCCTGCAGATCAGAAACACGACTGTTAAAAAATTACACACCCTCCAGGTCAAAGTTCTGGGCATGCCTGCGCGTCAGTAATACAACTGTTCAAACGCTACACTGCCCAGGCACAAAAAGAGAGTGGTGGCCTATTTCGTCCATACATCTGCTGTCTCTTTAGAAGGCAGGATGAACCTGAGTGGAAAACTGCATACATGCAAAGCCAGTACAGGAAGAATTTTTTTTTTCTTTTTTCAGAAAATGCAAGCACATGATGCACAGACAGATGGGTGAAAAACTGTGCAGAAACAGCTAACAGACAGCATAGACAGAAATGTGGAAGCTACAAGTAAGCACACACATGCACTGTCTCAATATATCCGTGGTAATTACAAATGCATCCATGCACAGACAAACCTGGTTTGTCAACTGAGCACATGCAGCACAGATAAAACATGGCTGGAAAGGGCAAATGCCAAGACTGAATACATGTGGAAACTGAACAAAAAAAAATGCTTGAACAGATACAATGGGTCAAAAAAGCAAACATGGGTATGTACTGGCAGAATACATCTATAAACTGCGAATACATTATGTATGCACATGCAGAAAAGTATGGAAAAACTACAAAGATGCACAAGCATGAAAATATTTGTGTGGAAACTGCAAAGATAATACTATGCATAGATGGAATATGAATGAAACTGTAAAAAAATGAATTCGTACACTAAATAAATATGCACAAAGATTAAAAAAAACTAAGCATATACAGAATGTGTGTGGAAACAGCAATAGTAAATACATGCACAGACAGAATATGTGAGAAACTGCAAAAGAAAATGCATGTACAGAAAGAATATGTGTGGATTCTTTAAAGATAAACCATGGTGGACAGACTAATTATGTGTGGAAACTGCAAAGATTTGAAACATGCTGAAAGAATATGAATGGACTCTCAAGATAAAAACAAGCACCAACAGAATGTGTGTTGACACTGTGAAGATAAATACATGCAAAGATAATGTCTGACAACTATGAAGACATACACATGCACAGGCATAGTATGTCTGAAAACTACAGAGATAAATACAAACATAAAAAAGAATATACTCTAAAGATGCATGCATGCACAGACAGAATATGTACAGAAACTGTTAACACAAATGCATGTACAGACAGAATATGTGTGGAAACTGTAAAGATAACTACATGCACAGACAGAATATGTATGGAAACTGTAAACAGAAATTTATGCACAGACAGAATATGTATTTATTTAAACTATAAAGATAAATGCATGCACAGACAGAATATGTATGGAAACTGTAAGATAAATGCATGCACAGACAGAATATGTATGGAAACTGTAAACAGAAATGTATGCACAGACAGAATATGTATTTAAACTATAAAGATAAATGCATGCACAGACAGAATATGTATGGAAACTGTAAGATAAATGCATGCACAGACAGAATATGTATGGAAACTGTAAACAGAAATGCATGCACAGACAGAACATGTATTTAAACTGTAAAGATACATGCATGCACAGACAGAATATGTATGGAAACTGTAAAGATAAATGCATGCACAGACAGAACATGTATTTAAACTGTAAAGATACATGCATGCACTGACAGAACATGTATTTAAACTGTAAAGATACATGCATGCACACACAGAACATGTAAGGAAACTGTAAAGATGAATGCCTGCACAGACAGAATATGTATGGAAACTGTAAGACAAATGCATGCACAGACAGAATATGTGTAGAAACTGTAAAGATAACTACATGCACAGACAGAATATGTATGGAAACTGTAAACAGAAATGCATGCACAGACAGAACATGTATTTAAACTATAAGATAAATGCATGCACAGACAGAATATGTATGGAAACTGTAAGACAAAATGCATGCACAGACAGAATATGTATGGAAACTGTAAGACAAATGCATGCACAGACAGAATATGTATGGAAACTGTAAGACAAATGCATGCACTGACAGAATATGTATGGAAACTGTAAGACAAATGCATGCACAGACAGAATATGTATGGAAACTGTAAGACAAATGCATGCACTGACAGAATATGTATGGAAACTGTAAGACAAATGCATGCACAGACAGAATATGCATGAAAAAACTGTAGACAGATGCATGCACGACAGAATATGTATGGAAACTGTAAGACAAATGCATGCACTGACAGAATATGCATGAAAACTGTAGACAGATGCATGCACGACAGAATATGTATGGAAACTGTAAGACAAATGCATGCACTGACAGAATATGTATGGAAACTGTAGACAAATGCATGTACTGACAGAATATGTATGGGAAACTGTAGACAAATGCATGCACAGACAGAATATGTATGGAAACTGTAAGACAAATGCATGCACAGACAGAATATGTATGGAAACTGTAAGACAAATGCATGTACTGACAGAATATGCATGAAAACTGTAAAAATATATGCACGCACAGACAGAATATGTATGGAAACTGTATGATAAACGCACGCACAGACAGAGTAATTGTCAGCATTGCAAAAACAAGCATGTAAGTCAGAAATGTTGTACATTCTACAATTACTACAGGAACTTACTAGCCTCTTGCTGAAATATTTTTGAGATGTTGTTACGAGTTTAAATGAAATCATCCTTCCATTCATGTAGATCAGTCCAAAGTGGGCAGGGAAGAAAGGCTGCCCTGGCTGTTAACTCCGAAGGGTGGAAAGAGTTCACATTACTGACTGGCTGCTAGCAGGTTGGGTAAGATAGGTGGGATGCTAGGGAAGAATGTCCAGGGTTTATGTTCCCCGGTAATTACCAGCCGATGACTGGTTCAGATGACAAAAAACAGGGGCCACCTGCACTGCATATCAATTTCACTTTCACACAACCAGATGTTGGCCAATGGAAAGTGGACAGTCCAATTCCTTGCACTTGACTTTCAACAGTTGTGATCAGGCTAGGGGTTTGGTTAGACCCCCTTTTAGTTTGCTGGTTCTGAAAATGACAAGCACGACCACTCGGTGACCTCAGTGACCTCACTGGCTGCACACACTGTACAGCACTGATCGCAGACAGTGAAGAAAATCTCTTAATCCGCAGTCGGTTAAGACTACCTCTTGAGAACCAGTGCCTTACAAGAACAGACACCTAATGCCTGTTTGAACCTACTATTCCAGCCAAGCTCACTCGTCGTCTCTCTCACTCCCTCCCTCTCTCATAATTTGTTCAGCCCACACATCTGCACACACACATCTACGCACGCACACGCACGCATGCATGCACACACACAGACACACACACACACACACACACACACACACGCACATGCACGCACGCACACACACGCACAGTGCAACACTAAAACACTAAATACAACGATATATGAAAGTAAGATTCCAAGGCATTAACACACTCGTAAAACGACAAATTGTATCATCAACAATCTGTCTTTGATTTTATAACTAATATTATCAGCTACGAGGCTCTGGGGGTTAAAAGTGACCCTATTTATGAGCAAATAAGCTGCACAACACAGGTGTCAAGGTTTCAGAAAATGCCCTTCGGATTTGTGTTTAGGAGGTCAAAGGTGAGCCTGTTTCAGAACGTGCCAGCAATAGCAAGAAATCTTACTTTAATACTAACTAAACTTCAGAAAATAATTTTAAGATTTATGTTCTGGGGAATAATAAAATGATCCTGCTTTAAAACATAAAAGCAACACGAAAAAACTGTTTACATCTTTCATTTTTTACAGTTTTCATTTGCTTTTTACAGAATATTTTGAGAGAGAAAAAAAAAGACAAAAAGTAAACCACAAAGGTGACATAAGCCCTGGGGGGAAGCTAAGTATAATAACGCATTATACAGACACACTCCTGTTCACAAAACAAACGTAGGTCAATATGGGGTAAAAAGGTTGGAAAGAGACAGGGACAGGAAATATGAAAACATAATTACACTTAAGAGAGGCAGATAGGCTGGTAAAATGAGGTGTGTAAGGATGCTTGGGAATACATGATTTGTGCGTACCATACATCACTTTGCAAAATTAAAAGAAACAAGTCTTTCACTTTGTAAAATTAAAAGAAACCGTCGTCTTAGCAGCATATGAAGAATATCATATACTATGAACAAAAGTGTTGAAGAAGAAAGTCTGCATCTCATGATAATAGTTACACTCATAACTGTGACGTGCTACAAGTTACATGACACAGTCATTTAAGGTAAAAACAGTGGCTTGTATGCCAACCATGCTTGACAATTGAAATCAGCATAATTCACCTTTAGATGAGAATTATGTTTTTTGATTTTGTATCGAAAGCTCAATACTTCCAAGAAATCTGCAGCTTTTGGAAGCCTGCCCTCTAGCTTGCATTTATACAAATCATACCTGGCTAAAATCATAGTGAAGCAAAAAATATGATGAATGCCAATTGTCAAATCAAAGCCTAGAGGTACAGATGACTGTGTCAGGCGTAAACTCTCTTTACCAAATCATCAATCATGTTCCAAAAAGAGACATGCATTTCCACAAGATGTGGGCAATAATGTCCCTATGTAAAAACACAAAAAACTGCACTTGGTGTCGTTTACAGTGTCTGTTCCTTTCAAATTAACCTTTGGTTTACTGCATTCCATGTCAGTGCATGGCAGGGGGGGGGTGCCGAAAGCCAACACATGTACAACTAACAGTCTCCACAGCCTTCCTTTCTCAACCATGCTCAACAGGGTGGAGATGTAAACCACTGCCTCCTCTATGCTGTCCACCCAGGATGTTTTCAGTTTACCTCTGAGACATCCCCTCTCCGCTGTGCCCTAAGAGCAGTGAGATATCCCCTCTCCGCTGTGCCCTAAGAGTGGTCGTGGTGGACACAAGTCACACAGTCTGTCTGTTACAGGCAGGCTGACAGTGCTTGATGACTGCAAGGTGAGGTCCTCGTCTGCAACATTCAGGTGCTGACTTGCCGCCTCACATCATCACTGGTTTGAAATTCCATGTTTATATCATTAAACATCCATTTGAAGTCTTTGTTCAGAATGCCTGGATTTGTTTTCCTCGGGATTTGCTGTCAGTGTCCCCCTCTCTATCCATACACAAGGATGGATGTCACTACTGACTTGTAGATTTTTGTCTTCACTAACAATCTGATACACCTCATTTTCCAAACAACGAGAAAAAAAATTGACGAAAATAATAACAATGACAGTAGACAGACATCTGCTCGTGTACTTACCCAAGAACCGCATTGCCACCCATCTCAAGCACCTTGACACCAATTTTCCGCTGTAGGCCACCTGCCATTGAAAAAAAAAATCCAGAAAACCGGTACTTTACTACTGCATACCTGTCACTGGATGAGCTCCAATACATACAATGCCACTCAGTGAACTGGGTTCAGGTGAAATGAGCTGGGGGTCATCTTGGTACAATATTCAGCTTGAGTTTCTCTCAGCAATAAGTTTAATTCTAGCAATAAGACTGATGATTTGACTTACATGAAGTTTTCTCTCAGCAGTTAGTTTAATTCTAGCCATAAGACTGATGATTTGACTTAAGTGAAGTTTCTCTCAGCAGTAAGTTTAATTCTAGCAATAAGACTGACGATTTGACTTAAGTGAAGTTTTTACCATCAGTAACTTTAACCCATAGAGTGCCTTTAAGCCATCAGCTGACGCCGCAGTAAAAATGTACTCCCAGTGCCTATGGGCCGTCCACTGACGTCATGCATTTTTCTTGAATTTTCATTCATTACTATTCCTATCAAAGGACTGAAACATAGCGTGCGTAGTAAGCCTTATATGTCTGCAGTATTAAAATGATATGCAAATGACCACACGTGAGGGGAAAGACCATTCATTCTCATCACTGACTGGATGACCAGCCAGCGCTTTGTCTCGCTTGCAAAGATGGCGGCGCAACCTTCGATGAGCGTAGCGACCAAATCAACGTACTTACACAGCTGAGCAGGCTCAGCTAATCATTTTTAACAAAGATAATAATCTTTTATTCAACGATTCACTCGAGCAGCATGAAGGTGAGATGATGACAGTGATGGAATTGCCGACCTATATTCTTCAGTTATTGAGTCATGCTGTGCGATCTCAAGAGTGCGTTCAGCTGACTGGTTACCAGCGTCAAACGAGCTAGCCTAGTGTGTACTCTGCACTGTGTGCGAGTGGCCAGTGACGTGTTAGTCAGCGCGAGAGGGGAGCGCGGCCTGCTCGCGGCGTGACACGGGCAGCAGGAAAGATAGGGGAAGAGGAGGAGTGAAAGAGAGGGTTGAAGTCCAGCAAAGGGGCATGGTGGGGTGAGGGGGGCGTGGTTGTGGACTGACCTGTCTGCATGAGGTGTGAGCGCCTTGACAGACTTCTAGACTGTTTTACTTTCATTTACAGGTGTAGTGTGACAATACAAACTTTATTTTCAACTTTTTTCCTTTGTGTTCTTTTTTGGATGTGAAGCTGTAGTGGTAAATACATATGTGTTTTGATCATGCAAAAAAAATCTATCCAAATCTAAATGCCTAAATATTTTTTTATGATCAAAATTAAAACAAAAAAAGCCCAGATTCAAAATCTCCATTCAATTTCCTTCAAAATCATATATATTTCATTTTTATATCTTTTGTAGTTTCTGAGCTAAAATTTTTTGTTAATTATTACCCCCAAATCATTAGATTTCCCTGGCACTGGGAAAGCCTTTGTAATATTTTCAGGCAGTGAACGGGTTAATTCTAGCAATAAAACTGATGATTTGACTTGGTGAAGTTTCTCTCAGCAGGATTGGAGAATTTACTGGATTGGTTTCTTCTGTCATATTTAGTTGTTGTTGTTTTTTCTCATTCAGGAGGAAAACAGATGTGTGAAAGGAAAGGATGACGGCAGTACCCCACCCCACCCCTCCCAAATTCTTAAACAGTCTGTGATGCAAGAACATTCCTCAATTTAAGATTGACTTGGAGTCTTGAGGCACATGGTATCATAAAGACAGACAGACTAGCTGTTTTTCTCATTTGTCAATGTTAAATTTCCAAAATATATTTCAACCTGGAAAAAAAAAACTACACTTAAATGCAAGGAATACATAAATCTTTGGAATGCTGTAGAAACGACTCTTCTCTATGAGCACTTCATGTACATATCTATTCATTCAATATTTACTTTTTTTTTTCAATTCTCTTTAGGATATTGTTCATTCACAGGATTTTCTTTGATCCAATTTGATTACTGTAAAGATCTTTGAACTAGTTTCTGTTCACTTTTAGTTCACAACCTAGTCTGCTATCTGTAAATCAATTCAGTCTGTTTTTGTTGAATTTCTAAACCTCAAATGGGACAAAAGGGTTAAACTTCTTTGAATCTTTAAACCTATATTTCAAAAAAAAAAAATTTATTTCATCATGATTATTGTCTTTGCAGGGCTTTATAGTTTCCCACTTTGGTGAACTATACATAAGGCCAATGACTCAAGTGTGTTACCAACCTATGATGAAATCAGCCATTCTTCCAACAGTATTTTGACAGACCTTGCCCAGTTTTTTCCTCACAATCAACACAAAAGGATCCAACAATTCATTTTGAACCTCATTATGAAACTCAATCACTTTTGCCAAGACGTCTTTAAGAAGATAGGGTATATGTCTCATGCATTTTTCAACACATTTCAAGCACTTTACAAATGTTGAGCTAAAGCTGGTTCAGCTGTGGTTTGAAATTTAGATACATGTCTCACATATTTTTCCACACAATTTCAAAGTTTTTAAAGTGTTTGAATCAAACACTTTAAAAACATTGAGCGAAAAGCCAGTTCTGCAGTGGGTTGACAGCAATCATGAAACTGTGCACAAGCCATGCACAGCTTTGCAGCATCATCCTGACATTAGCGCAAGTCCTGTCTCACACAGGTCACTGGTGTCACTGTGAGACCCACGTCTGATGTCATCCTGAACTGAAAAATTCAGCTGCACTTCTTTTTCAGATTCTCAAGCCTTTTTCTTCTTCACTATTATTTGATTATTTCTTCTGCATCTGTATCGCATGGTGTATATATACGTATGTGGGGGAAAAAGTTTCTCACCATATTTCAAGAGAACTCTTGGGAGGTGATTTTTTTTTGTTTGTCTGTTAAGGAATGAGTAAAAAAAGGTACATTGCCAAAAATTCATTTTTACTCAAGCTGGGTATTTTCAAATACAAACATACTTAAGTGAACCTGTAATTTCAAAACGTGTCTATCATAAGCGTCCCTGTCACAATCATTTTGTTTCTTGTTTAGAGTGTTTGTTTGTAAGTTTTCAAAAACATGTCTATCATAAGCGTCCCTGTCACAATCATTTTGTTTCTTGTTTAGAGTGTTTGTTTTTAAGTTTGTTTTCTTCACCATACTTTCCAATGCTAACTTACCACTTTTTTTGCACAAAAACCTTTCATCTAAAAACACAAGTGTTACTGCTGCTAGAATTTCAGTCTTTTTCTCCCTGTGTGTGCACACACATGCATACCCTTTTCACAGTACACACCAATACGCACATGCACATATGTACCTGACAGTTTGGAAAACAGCCTCTGCCTAGCCTCGTTGGAGGCTCTGGAGGTTCGGATCTTGTCGATTAGCTGGTATTCCGGGTCATCATTGACCACCAGTTCCTCCACGAAGCCCTGAACACCTTGAAGCCAGAAGCCAGATGGTACAGCAGCCGCTGAAAGACAACAGTATTCACATAAAAAAAAAAATTTTTAAAAAACAGGCAACATATTCTTGTCTGGAATCTAGTATGTGTGTGTGTGTGTGTGTGTGTATGCGTGTGTATGTGTGTGTGTATGTGTGCACGTGCATGTATGCATGTGTACATGCGTGCGTGCGTGCATGTGTGTCTCTGTGTGTGTTTGTGTGCGTATGCATACATGCACGTGTGCATCTTTTGATATATGTTTGTAAGTATAAGAATTTGAGTTTGTTTATATGTGTACAGGTATTCAAGCCCCACTTTCTCATGAGATGCTGCGTGTCTGTGTGTCTGTGCATTCATGCTTGTGTGTAAATGTGCGTTTGTGAAAATCCTGAACATCACATGTAATGGAGAACAGTGTTTACAAGATTGCTGCACATGCATCCCCAGGCAGCAAGCAATCCAGATACTACTCACTGCAAAAGAAGTGGACTCCACACAATGACTGTCGAAACTTGTTTAGATCGTTGAACAGTTCTACCTTCACCTGAATATTCAGCTCTCCTCGTATACCTGAAAAAAAACAGAATTCACATGAACACATGCACATGTATGAATGCACGCATCCAGAAAAAGAAAAAAGCAAGAATAAAACAAACCTATCTGCAAAATGTGCGTATCAATCAATACCATGGTAGCTGAATTACCGACATTTTTAGGTCGCAGTAAAATGAAGGCGTGTCAAAGATGTCAGTCATTCTGCTTCGTTACCCTTAGATCATAAAGTAAGCTAAAAAGTTATTCACATTTAAATGTAGCAGAAAAAAGTACATTAGATAAAGACATACAGGCAAACAGACTCTGCAGGACCAACAGATTGTGTCTCCTCTAAACAGTGTTTACATTGTGTAAATTTACAAGGTAGACAATCTCAGAAAAAACGAATCGGCAAATACAGGAAAAGATCAGCTTCTACACACACACCCCACCCCCCACCCCCCAACAAACCCTCCTACCATTTCCTTTTCTTCTGTACTTTTAGCTAAAACTCTGAAGTACACCACTGGTGATGTTCCTGACTGTACTCGTATGACCGTTTCAATCTTTCCACTTAATGTCATATCATGTCATGTTGCTTATAGTCCCAGCCGACCGCAAAGGGCCATATCAGGGCTGTCACTGTGTTGGAGTCAAACCAAAAGTATGAAAATAAAAAAATGATTAAAAAAAAAAAAGCAGAACAAAACAAAACAAACACACCTCATTCACACAACCCTTTAAAATACACCTAAAAACACACCGGAAATTATGTTAAAAATCTTTCTTCTGTAAAATCTGAGATCAGATGAAACAGGTCGATCTAATCCCTGCACTTAGGCAGCCGTTCACCATCTTCAGGGATAGAGAATGAGCCGTCTTCAAGAAAGCTTAAACGCTGGCCCCACGCAGGGCCTGTCACCCACCATGCATTGTATCGTAGATAGGAAACCAGCCGCTGATCACGTAGGGCAGGTCATTGGACAGCAGAGGGGTCAGGTCGATGTACACCTTGCCTATGGCATCATGAGCACTGTAGGTGTCGTAATCCAGCACCCTGAAGCCAATCAGATCACATGTACAGATGAATGGAGTCTGTGTGTGTATGTGTGTATGTGTGTGTGAGGCTTCCCACTTAGAAAAGACACAACTCCCCGAAATTCCACCCTCTACAAAACAAAGAAAAACGCATGAAATTCCATCCTTCCCACCCTTGCAAAAACAAGCAAACAAACAAAACCCCCTAAAATTCCATCCTTCCCGCAACACACACACACACACACACACACACACACACACACACACACACACCACACACACTACTGCAAAGAAAAGAAATCTTCAAAATTCTATCTTTCCCATCCCCTGCTAAAAAAAAAAGTTTTCTTTAAAATTGAAATTCCACTCTTCCCATCCCCTGAAAAAACAAAAATCAAACAAAAAAAACCCTGAAATCCCAGCTGGCTCCTTTATCCGCTGACATTCTTTGGCCTCAGCATGGTTCCATAATGTCTGCCTACCTCCTTTGTCGTATCTTACTTTGACAGAAACACAACACAACAACCAGAAAGCCTCCCAGCCTGCAACAACAAAAGTAAAAAAAAAAAAAAAAAAAAAAAGTACTTTTGACTAGGACCACTCATTTTTTTCATCTGTACGAGATTTCACGCTGGTAGGGTCTTGCTGTCACACAATATCCGTAAACAGATAATACACTGACAGATGCTCTGGTGCAGAACACAAGGCCTCATGACTTCACAGTTATCTGCTAGCACCCTGAACATGTGGCCACAACTCATGACTTCACAGTTGTCTGCTAGCACCCTGAACATGTGGCCACAACTCATGACTTCACAGTTGTCTGCTAGCACCCTGAACATGTGGCCACAACTCATGACTTCACAGTTGTCTGCTAGCATCCTGAACATGTGGCCACAACTCTTGACTTCACAGTTGTCTGCTAGCACCCTGAACATGTGGCCACAACTCATGACTTCACAGTTGTCTGCTAGCACCCTGAACATGTGGCCACAACTCTTGACTTCACAGTTGTCTGCTAGCACCCTGAACATGTGGCCACAACTCTTGACTTCACAGTTGTCTGCTAGCACCCTGAACATGTGGCCACAACTCTTGACTTCACAGTTGTCTGCTAGCACCCTGAACATGTGGCCACAACTCATGACTTCACAGTTGTCTGCTAGCACCCTGAACATGTGGCCACAACTCATGACTTCACAGTTGTCTGCTAGCACCCTGAACACGTGGCCACAACTCTTGACTTCACAGTTGTCTGCTAGCACCCTGAACATGTGGCCACAAGTCTTGACTTCACAGTTGTCTGCTAGCACCCTGAACATGTGGCCACAACTCTTGACTTCACAGTTGTCTGCTAGCACCCTGAACATGTGGCCACAACTCTTGACTTCACAGTTGTCTGCTAGCACCCTGAACATGTGGCCACAACTCTTGACTTCACAGTTGTCTGCTAGCTAGCATCCTGAACATGTGGCCACAACTCATGACTTCACAGTTGTCTGCTAGCATCCTGAACATGTGGCCACAACTCATGACTTCACAGTTGTCTGCTAGCACCCTGAACATGTGGCCACAACTCATGACTTCACAGTTGTCTGCTAGCACCCTGAACATGTGGCCACAACTCATGACTTCACAGTTGTCTGCTAGCACCCTGAACATGTGGCCACAACTCATGACTTCACAGTTGTCTGCTAGCATCCTGAACATGTGGCCACAACTCTTGACTTCACAGTTGTCTGCTAGCATCCTGAACATGTGGCCACAACTCATGACTTCACAGTTGTCTGCTAGCACCCTGAACATGTGGCCACAACTCATGACTTCACAGTTGTCTGCTAGCATCCTGAACATGTGGCCACACAACTCTTGACTTCACAGTTGTCTGCTAGCACCTGGACATGTGGCCACAACTCATGACTTCACAGTCGTCTGCTAGCACCCTGAACATGTGGCCACAACTCATGACTTCACAGTTGTCTGCTAGCAGCACCTGAACATGTGGCCACAACTCATGACTTCACAGTTGTCTGCTAGCACCCTGAACATGTGGCCACAAACTCTTGACTTCACAGTTGTCTGCTAGCACCTGAACATGTGGCCACAACTCTCTTGACTTCACAGTTGTCTGCTAGCATCCTGAACATGTGGCCAGAACTCCAAGACTTTTCACTCCCTCCTATGAAAAAAAGTGTCTCCCCTGGTTTCCTGTTTCAAGTTCAAGGGGAAATGGGAACGAAGGTGTGTGTGTGTGTGTGTGTGTGTGTGTGTGTGTGTGTGTGTGTGTGTGTGTGTGTGTGGTGTGCGTGGTGTGTGTGTGAGGTGTGATTGTGCATGTGTGTGTGTGTGTGTGCGTGCGTGTGTGTATATGTGTGTGCATGTGTGTGTGTGTGTGTGTGTGTGTGTGGGGGGGGGGGGGGATGTGAGTGTGTGTGTATGTTGTGTGTATGTATATTGTGTGTGGTGTGTGTGTGTGTGTGTTGTGTGTGTGTGTGTGTGTGTGTTGTGTGTGTGTGGTGTGTGTTGTGTGTGAGTGTGGTGTGTGTGGTGTGTATGGTGTGGGGTGGGGTGGTGTGTGTGTGTGTGTGTGTGTGTGTGTGTGTGTGTGTGTGTGTGTGTGTGTGTGTGTGTGTGTGTGTGTGTGTGCGCGCGCGCACGCGCGCATGCTGCCTGACTGCCAGCCTGCCTGCATGCGTGTGTGTGTGAATGTGTTGTGTGCCTTTGAGTGTGTGTATATGTGAGAGAGAGAGAGAGAGAGAGAGAGAGAGAGAGAGAGAGAGAGAGTGTGTGTGTGTGTGTGTGAAAATGTCTTTTGTGTGTATGTGTGTGTGTGTGGAGGAAGGGGTGTGGGGAGTGGGTGGTGGGTGTTGGTGGGATTCAGTGCGATTACATACCTGTGTTAGTGCATGCATGCGAAGGTGGTCACGTGGATACCACACTTGCCTAGGAAGAGAGAGAATCACAGGTCCTTGGTTCGAATCTCTTATACAGTGCTTTATCCCCCTTCTCCTTTATCACCTAATACTATCAACACAACCCGCTATACCCTGACTGTGCCCCGACAACACTGCAGCTACAGTACATTCTCACAAGACACCTGATTCTGGTCTTTTCTTTTTAAATTCCTTTCCAGACAGCTGCAAAAACATCGTACGTAAGTTTTCATAATTTCTACAGAGTTATTCCTAAGATTAAATCTTTTTTCCAGCTCAGAGTTGGCCAACAAATCTTCACTGTGATATGTAGGAGCCGGCTTGCCATGTGCTGCCATAATGCTCCGGACAGACATGTTGTGAAGCAGTGAGGCGCCCTTTGTCAGCATAGTCAAGACATGTCCAACAGGTGACTTTATTTAAGTGGTGCAGTCGTTGAGAAGATATTCTCCACAAAATCCTGTATGCAGCACACTTTCTGCATAATCGAAAGCACCAGCAGCATCAAAAAAAAAAAAAAAAAAAAAAAAAACCCCACTCTCTCGCAAAACTTTTTGGGGGAAAATAATCTATTTTCATAAATCAACACACACACACACACACACACACACACACACACACACACACACATGCACACACACACACATGCACACACACACACACAGAGAATTCTAAGATAGGGACAGTGTTGTTCACATACAATCATTTCATATTAGAATACGGCCAAAACAGTCAATCCTGACTAGGCCAAGTGTTGAGCCTATTCTTGAGTACTTCACCACCAGGTTAACCCGCTCACCTGATGTCCAAAGGCTCATCCTGAAGGACCTCATCATCAACCTTTGAACAGAGAAGGCAGGTTTCAAAGTGGAGCGACTGCAGGTGAAAATGGAAACAAGAGCAGAAACAGAACTACTTCGCTGCCAATGAAGGAACAAATCACACAAACAAACACAGTATGTTTCGACCAACAGGGTCTTCTTCAGGAAAGACAAATAATATTCAACACAATGAAAATGAAGGATGAACAATCACTTTTCTCTTTTAATTTTTTTTTTTTTTCTTTTTCAAATCTGAGTGCACATTTTGATCTTAGGTTTTCTTTAATCTGAGAGCAAACTTTGGTCTTCGGTTCACTCCTAACCAAAGTGTGCACTCAGATCAAAGAGATAAGTGACTGTCTGTCCATCCTTTATTTTCATGGTCTTGAAAGCTATTTGTCTTGCCTGAGAATGACCCCCAAAGGCCAAAACCCATCATGTTTGTTTTGTCATTTGTTTGTTCCTTTGTTTGGCGGCACAGTAATCCTGCCTCTGCAAAGAAGACAGGAAAACAGAAGCAAGCTGTTACTTGACAATGAACTGAAGTAGGTGACATCTGTCCACATTTTTTTTTTTTTTTTTTTTTTTTTTTTTTTTTTTGCTGTCCCAACCTCTGCGCCACCCTAGAGGCAGTGCACCCACGCCGCTCATTCCGACACCCTGTCCACAGCCACGGCCCGGTCGACCCCGCGCAGCCCCAGCACCGGCACTCCACAGGCAGCAGTCAATGTCAAGTCGTCAAGAGGCCACCCACCGGAGGAGACACTGCACTGCTGCCGAGTCACTTCAGTGGTGTTCAGTGGCGCCTGTTCTGATCTAACATACGCAGGACACCACCTACTAAGCCCCCTACTAACGACAATAATTGCTTAGTCGCGGAGCCGGCGTGAGTGAGCTCTCCCTCCGGGGGGCGCCACCACGTCCGTCCAACGACAGCCCCCATGGACCGCCGATACCGGTGACTCCGACGGAACCAAACCAAGGCCACAGACATGGAGAGGACATCGAAACTGAGGTCACCATGAGAGCAGGGCATGAAGGGCCACAGAATTTGAGACTTTTTTTTTTTAATGCTGATCAATGAGAATGAGGATGATTATGATGATGCTACGGATTTCCATTTCGGTCTGAGACTACATGACAGGGCTGTACTCTACGCTTCCTTTCATAATATATCCCGGCGTCAACCAGGCCCGAGAGATACAGACACCTGCAGTGTTGGTCAGGAAATTTGAGCAACACTCTCAGAAACGCATCCATTAAGTGGATGAAACTCGACTGTGTGGTCCCAGTCTTCCCAACTGAGTCCGCGCAGCAAACTCAACTCTGGGTAGGAGCCGGTCGGGGCAGAAAAAAACCACATGACTTCTGATGGGATTCGAACCCACGACCTCCCAGCCGGGAGTCGCGACGCTATAGACAACTGATGTCTGTACATCAGTGTTAGTGAACACAAATAGACAACTGATGTATGTACATCACAAATAGTGATGTATGTACATCAGTGTTAGTGAACACAAATAGACAACTGATGTCTGTCTACATTAGTGTTAGTG
>JADBJO010003773.1:146097-151097 GCA_016801955.1 Conus betulinus
CACCAAACCACTTAACCAGACACCATCTACGTGGCCCCAAAGGCTCATGCCCCATTTACAACGCACATTCTCAATGTCAGAGCCACAACACTGAGTATTCCATCCACTGCCAGCTGTGTGGTAAGATCTACATAAGTGAGACATCTCGCACACTTCAGACGCGCATCTCTGAACACAAGGCTGACATTCACCCACCATCGGCCCATCATTCTACATTTCAATCACCCCAACACACAAAAATCAACCATGTCAAAGTCCTGGCACTCTGAAAATCACAGAGTGACAACTTGGAGCGCCTTATGCTGAAATCTTATCTTCTTGCCAGACTTGGAACCCTCCACCCTAAAGGCATCTATATCCAAAAGTAGCAGGTACCCATCCACCTCTGCAACACCAGCCCACAATACCTTCTACCAATACACATTCACACTACCGTACCTCCCACTATTTACCAAGACATAAGTTTGAGCTATCTTCCTTTTCCCTACACTCTCTTGAGCCTCTCCATTTGCGACATCAATCTACTCACTCACTCTCCCCACCCCCCACCCCCACTTTTTTTTTGTTGATTTGTTTGTTTTGTTTTATTGGGGTTTTTTTTTGTTTTTGTTCCAACTGTAATGTCAGCCTTTTCCTCATTGATTCTTTCCATCACTTTCCAGCCACAATCATTTTTACTAATATTACTACCTTATCATTGCTACTATCATCATCATCATCATCCAATAGCAGTGTTTGCTGTTTATTCACTGATCGTTCAACTCCTTTTCACCAAATATCATTATATATTTATTTTTTACCATGATTACTATCATTACTATTATCATTATACCACTATCATCATTACTATTATCATCATCACCATCATTGTTATCACTATCATCACTATCATTATTATCACCATCATCTTAGTTTATAATGTCTATTATTACTAATCCCATCGCCAGCTTTAATTGTTGTAGAAATACTTCTATACAAAAAACTTATCTAAAATGAAAAAAAAAAAAAGTGTGTGTGTTTTATTTGTGTGTGGGTGTATGCATAGGTGTAGGTATGTTGCCGCCTCCCCTCCCCCCTCACCTTTTTTCACCCCTCCCCTTCTTCCCTCCACCCTCAGAATATCAATATCCAAAAGCAGCATGTATCTATCCACCATCACAATATCAGCCCACAATATCCTCCACCAGCACACACACACACTACCATACCTCCCACTATTTACCTCATGTGAAAGTTACACCCATCTTTCCTTTCCCCTCTCACTACACTCTCTTTGCCACATCAATCTTATTGTTTACTCAGATACTTACCCACTCCCTTTTCTTCTTCTGGTTTTTCTTTTAATTTCATTTACTATCTCCTCTACACTTTTCTCTTCCCTCTTTCCTGTGCATGTGTGTGTGTGTGTGTGTGTGTGTGTGTGTGTGTGTGTGTGTGTGTGTGTGTGTGTTGTGTGTGTGTGTTTGTGTGTAGCTATGTGGGAAAACACTCACATCACACGCACTCACACGCACACAAGCACACACGTACACAACACACAAACACACACACACACACACACACTTTTTTTTTTCCATAAAAAAGCTAGTCCTTTACTCACTGATCATTTCTATTTCTGTCCAGCCACTATTATTATTATTAATATTACTACACTTATCATTGATATCCAATAGTACTGTTTGCTTTCTATTCATTAACCATTTCTGTTCCTTTCCACAAAGAGTTATTACTAAGATTACTTATACCGTTATTACCATCTTTACTACTATCATATGATTATTATCATTAGTGTCATCATCATTATCATTACTGAGGTCATTATTGTTGTTGCTACTACTATCATTATTATCACAACTGTTATGCTAATGACTACTAGGTCATATTATCACTAATCCCATCACCAGCAGAAAGTTGTAATAGTAATATTACTTCCACAATAACTAAATTAGAGAGAGAGAAAAAAGTGCAAGTGTGTATCTATACATGTGTATGTGTAGGTGTGTGATTCCCCCACCCCCCCTCCCCTTTCGGTTTTCAACCTTCCCCTTCTTCCCTGCTCCAATAATACTGTTAACCCTTTACTCCATCATCCCTATTCCTTTTCAACCTTCAGTTGCCATTATTAACATTACTACATTTATCCTCACCACATTCTCCCTGCTCCAGTAGCACTGCTAACTTTTGCTCATTGACCCATCTCTACTGCATTTCACAAGCTATTACTATTACCAATATTACTTTTACTTCTATTGGTATTAGTATCACTGTCATCATATCATCATTATCAGCACTATCATCATCATCATAAAAAAAAAAAAAACTTCCTTATTCCTACTACCTCAATTAGTACCAACATCACCATTATAATGATCATCATTACAATCACTATTATGATCACTATCACTGCCAATTTTTTCCCCCAATATTATCATCAATAGAACTGTTGTTATAATTGTTACAACTATTATATATTACTACTGTCATTAATATTTTCATCATTATAGTTGATAATATTTCCTACATTCCAGCCTACCATTTTTACCAGCCTACTATATCATCATCTCTCTCATTACTATATGGTTACAATTATGATTATTATTAAAGCTATTAACATACCTACTTTAACTATTGATATACCTATTATAATTAGATTCCATCCTTCCCATAATTAACTTCCTCCTCATCTTTGTTCATCCTCTCCCTCCCCCTCCCCCTCCTCCTTCTTTGATTCCTCCCATCCTTTATGATTAGCAATAGTACTATTATTATCATTACTACTATTGATATTTTTCATTATATTTTTGTACCATTACTTTTATCATTATTACTAGCATTACCATTACCTTTCCTACTGTTGTTTGTATTATTATTATTATTATTACCAGTGTTATTACTGATGTCACTATTGTATCATTACCTTTATCATCATTTTCATCATCGCCACAAACACAGTTGCCAAAACAATCATGCTGTTCAAGAATCCTTGTAGCCCCTCTCCTTTCTCCCACATAACTGCTAATATCATATCACTAAAAGTGGTCATAATCCTTTCTTTTTCATTTTTTTTTTAGACATTTTTACTATCATCGTTATCATTCTTTTTATTGCTATCAGTACCATTATTATCATCATCACTATTTCAACTTGCATTGTCTCCCTCGCGATGGCCTTGTTTTGGTTTAACGCCCTTCTTGCACTGAATTTGACCAGAAAAGAGATTGCTCATCCTTCGCTTTCATTGTCCCCAGTGTTGTTTATCTTGCCTGAAGAAGACCTATGAGGTTGAAACGCATTGTGTTCTGTCCTTTGATTCATTTGTCCATGTTGTTTGGGTGGAGTTTATTTCAAAGACTTTTTAAGATTTAACTAAACAACACACAAAAAAACACAGTAAGGATGTTTCTTGCATGGACTATAGAGTTATAATTAATTAAAAAAAAAAAAAAAAAGGAGCTGCTTTTCAATAGATCTGGATGTGTTGTGGAAACAGGCCCAGTAAATGACCCGTTCTCGGACATGTCACGGTGATGCTCCTAATATGGGGATGATCTAAATCAGGCCATGAAGTCACCTGAAATGAATAACTTCAAAAAGTTTGATAAAGTATCTATTTCTTGATTAAGCACCATCCCTATGGTTTGTTTCTAAAGGGTTCATTTCTCGTTCTGTGTGTGTGTGGAATGCACAGAAATGAATCATGTTAAGAACAAACAAAATCAATGATATTCAACTGAGAGACATTTGGTTGAATGGATTTCCCTAAGCCTCATATTTCTTTAATTTGACCCTTTGTAGAAAAACCTAATGGCACCAGCTACAGGCTAGGTAAAATCCAGAAATGTCTATAAAACTTTAAATTAAAAAAAAAAAAAGTGCCTTGTTGTTTCACAGTAGTAGACAAGATCAGAATCATAATTTCAGGACAATTATACCTTGCAGCCTCTTAATGTATCCCTGCAAATGATGCTTCATAATGCTGATTTGGTGCACAAGGCCTACAAAAATATTGTTTCCAACTGCTTTATCATACTGATACTGCATATCAGTAAATTTCGGGTCATTGTCTGCAAGTCTTCACAGTTTGGTTCTGCGTAAGTTTGATCTGCACTGTATATCATTCAAAAATTCATTAACTCTAAAAGTACACAACAAAATTCTTATATTAGTTCTGCTATATTTTGCTTTCTATTTTCAGTTCATTGTTACAATGTTAAACACTTGACATACAACCCCACTTACTACCGGTAGTCAACAGAGAGCGAGTCGGCGAGCGGATCACTGCTTATGTGTCCCGAAAGCTGTGGCCTGGGTTTTTGGTTCAAATTGCGTTATTGAAATCACACAAATATTTTTGAAAGAATTAACTCGAACGTGTCAAATTCATCACGACCTTTAAGTTCTATTTACCACTTTTGAATACATGAAACAGCTGTAAAACTTACAGTGTCAGCTTGCTTCCACTCCGAACTCCGTGACTTCTGCTGCCATAATCTGCTCTAGCTAAGGTAAATCACTCTATCAAATCTTTCATTTGCATTTGGATGGCTTCCCTTTCATTGTATTCTAGCGGTGCGTGGTTTGTTGGCGTGTTGCGGTCGGCTAGGCCTGCACCTATAACAGTTTTTTGCATTTCTCAGAACTGAATGTGACTTATGTTTGTAGAACCTGCATAAATGGCCTGTATCAGCTGAAGTTTAAATTGCTCACAAACTCGACTCTAACGCTATACTAAAGTGAAAATAGGGGGGAAGCTATAAACGTTAGAGCGTTTGCCTCCACAGCTGACGATCGTGATTTCAGACCACTTGATATGATATGAATACTCTATTATCGCAAAAGATGAGAAATTAAGATAGGTGCATAATAAACAGTATCACAAGACAACATGCATGATACGAGAATCATCACAATCAAGTGGTCACTTACAGAAGTTACATGTACAGTCTAACACCCTCACCCTCCAACACACACACACACACACACACACACACACACACACA
>JADBJO010003773.1:158597-161097 GCA_016801955.1 Conus betulinus
TCTGCTGCTAAGGAACAAGCTGTGCTTTCCTGCAGCAAGCCAGAGCAGATGGATGACGTCAAAAGGAAGCTGGACTGACAGAGAGTGGGCGTCCCCTGAACTGAAGAACAGCCCTGGGCAACAATCGAGTCTTTCAAACCAGCTTGAAAAGCCGCCACCCGAACAAAGACTCGGCAGATGCTTGGGAAGCCTTCAGGGAGGCAGTCCATGGGTCTCTGACAAAGATCCCTGAATACCCAAAAGTACTGGAACTCGTGAGGGATGCGTGAGAGAGCACAATTTTTTTTTTTTTTAAGCCACGATTTTTTTTTTTTTTTTTTTAACAGGGCATTTGCTGTCGTTGCTTATTCTTGTCTCTTAAAGGAACTGTTTTGTCTGATAGAAAAAAAAGAACATCTTCAATGTTTTTAATGTTTCAGAAACATTCAAACAATACTAAGTATGTAGTTTTTCAACCGTTAAATTTCCCTTCAGACTTGGTCAGACACGGCGTCGCCAAGGTCGTCAAGAACAAACATCAGTATATTTATTTGCCGATGTTTTCGTTCTTGTGTTAATGGGGTAACAGACCGTTGTCATTCGGAGCTAACTGTAGGGCTAACAGCCTAAAGCCTACCAAAACCAAAAACTCCATAGATAAAGCAACTCGCCAGAACACTGCTTAACTCCTTGCCGAACTCTTCATTTTAAAAGTACTTCTCTACATGTACACCATGCTTTTGGCTTTGACAATGGAGGAAAAATGAAAAGGGCGATGTAATAACAACAGTTTCATCGTCTAAAATCCCCTATCTTGTCTGAACGTGTTATATTATATCGTAGCTTTGAAGCTTTTCTTGATCTCACACATGACATCATATGAAATAATACATTTTCGATCTGGGATGATGTCATATTGTCCTCATAAAGTGTGAGTGACTAGCAGCAAAGCTTCCTTTTCTCTGCGGTCTCATCTTTTGGGCTCCGTCAGTGGCATTACACCCACTCCACTCATTTCCGACCCCCCCCCCCCCCCCCCCCCCCCTTCTCCGCCACAGCCCGACCCGACCCGCCGCAGCCACCGGCACCGGTGTTACGGAGAATATTGACTCCGTAGAAATTTTACTCCCCGGTTCTTTTTTCTCCGGTGATTTGTAAGTATATATACGTATCTTAATAATTATTCATCTATCCCAATATTCTTCTTATAAAACACACTGGTTGATTAATTTGTAGATTTTTTCAGTCGATGAATTTCAAAATTATCTATTATTATTATGTTTAGTAGTAGTAGTATGTCATTATAATTGTCTGTTAGTGTGAATGCACATGTGACGTGAGCGTGCGTGTTGGGTTAGCACACGGCGCTTTGGGCTAAATTCATTTGGAACTGCGCCTGTCACATCATCATCATCATCATCACTTTTGTTGTGGTGGTGGATTTTTTTTTGTTTGTTTTTGTTTTATTGCTGACGCTGCTGCTTTTTTCTACTATCACTGTTAATGCAGATGTTATTATTATGATATTAAGTAGAAAACGAATAGATAATGACCACTATTGCGGTCTCTGGTCAAAGTCCTGTCATTGCGGCAGATGGAAGGAGCACAGCTTCGTTTGTCGGCTAAACGACATCCGTTTTCAGACTGTGAAGTTACGATAAAGCGCATAAAGACTGGAACATGTCGCAGGACTTCTAACACGCCGACACGGCCAAGGCATTTGCTGAGTCAGTCTATGCTCAAGCCAAAAAGTTCAGCAACCGAGCTCTGAAAACAAGGAATCAAAGAATTTAATCAATTTTTTTTTTTTTTTTAGTAATCACTAAGATTTTTTTTTTTTTTTTACACGAAATGATAGTTCATTAAATGTTACAAAGGGTGTGCTTTTGAGGAAAAGTTATCAGACTTGGCAGTAAACTTTCATTATTGGAACCCTTGCATGTGTTTTGAAAAAAATATGCCTATCTGAAATAAACTAGCAAACTATCTGGCTCTGGTAGCATGCAGGATGGGTACAGTCATGTTGGTTGATCTCCACATCAACAGGTCTCCCGTGTATAATTATTTGACAGTTTCGCAGCGTGCAGGATGATGCAGGTCGATAGATCTCCACTATAAAATATGCTTGAAAGGATCCTGGGTTGATGATTGACAATGGTCTGAACTTCTGTCCATTTTTGAGAACCATATCAGCATCCCCTACTCACACACAGAGACATACAAGCATACATACCCTAAATACATAAGAACAAGCAAGCCAAAACATGAAATAAATGAATTATTTAAAAAATAAAAATCAATCAAACCAGACAACCCTGCAGAAACTGTGCATTTACAAACTCAGTAATAAAGTAAGTATATACACAGATCTATCGACATGGAGACCTATATTGCTGTGCAGATCTACTAATGCGCGGATCTACCAAACAATCCAGTCAGAGTGCTACGCAAATGCAACGAGGGGTTCATTATAATCTGGCTTGAGTATAAACTGAACAGTTCGAATGATGAATTATTGGCA
>JADBJO010003773.1:163597-183597 GCA_016801955.1 Conus betulinus
ATATGTGCAATTTAACATGGCCAGAGTGATCTGACCTTTTCACTCACAGACTTCATTTCATTTTTCTTGTGATATTTATAGTTGTGGAAAACAACGAACCAACCAAGTTTCCTTTAGATCCGTTTTATAAATCCAAGAAACAGCTGTGAAGAAAAATTAACGTGGCCATTGCTACCTTGAGCTTTTTGAGTCACCCCCCCCCCCCCCCCCCCCCCCCACCCCCCCCTTTTTTTTTTTTTTTGTGAAGGTGTGATAATTGTGGATAGCAACTAACCCACCAACTTTCGTTGAGATCTGTCTAATAGTTCCCGAAAAAATCCCCGAGAAACAGCTACGAAGGAAAATTAACTTGACCAGTGACTGTCACCTTTGACCCATAGACCTGATCTTTCTTGTAAGAGTGAGGAATGTGAAACATGTACAAGCAATCCATCAAGTGAATTCAAGATCCATCCAGCAGTTTTACAAAAAAGTTTTGTTTTTTTTTTTCTTTTGTTTGTTTGTTTGTTTGCGTGCTGCCACACGAACACACACTGAGACAGACAAACGGGGCTGAAAAACTTATCAGAGTTTGCAAACTGCGACAAAATTGGCACAGGAGTCATTTTTCTACAGGAGTCAGTATTCTCCGTAGAATATGGACTCCAAAACCTGTAGAAAACTGAACGGTTCATTTTTCTCCGGGAGAAAAAAAGAACCGGGAAGTCAAATTTCTACGGAATCAATATTTTCCGTAACACCGGCAATCCACAGGGAACAGCTAATGTCAAGTTGTCAAGAGGCAACCCACCGGAGGAGACACTGCACTGCTGCCGAGTCACTTCGGTGGTGTTCAGTGGCGCCTGCTCTGATCAAACATACGTAGCACACCACCTGCTTAGCCCCCAACTGACGACAACAAGTGCTTAGTCGTGGAGCCGACGTGAGTGAACTTTTCCTCCGGAGGGCGCCACCACACCCCTACAACGACAGCTAAACTTCTTATTCGTACAGGTATATCTGTTACCCAAGACAGACATGGCGAAGGAGTACCGACGCAGAAGTGAAAGCCGCCGGAATGACGTGGGCCGAGCTGATGAGGATCTCCCGAAACCGTGTCCGCTGGAAGAGTGTGGTTGCGGCCCTATGTTCCCTAGGGATTCAGAGGACTAAGTCAAGTAAGTCATGCCTGTTACGCTAGATGAGTAACTGAAAGCTTGTGTAAGCCCTACTTCTTATCTGAATAAACAACTTCGATTCAACAATGAACCATTTGTGTTCATTTGTGTGTGTGTGTGTTTGTTTCTTTGTTTTTTGTTGCCTTATTTTTAAATGCTGTGCCCAAGTCGGTATGAGAAATGAAATTCCGGTGCCTTGCCTTGCCCTGAGTTGTCTAGTTTTGTATTTTACATTACATGAAAACCTGAAGAGTCCATTATGCACAGCAGATGTTGGTCCCTTCTCCCGACACTCACTGAGCCAGACAACCCCAGTCTTGCTTACTTCCAGCGACGTGTCTGGACATTCTCTTCCATCTGCACAACAAAATACAAATGGATTAAAACACCTCAAGCAATATATGAGGAGACACTTCATCAAAAAGCCACTGAGCGCTTTCATTCCGCATTAAATCCAGCATTTGCAAACTCTTCTGCAAACTCGTCTGCAGTCACTTCTGAATATCACCGTCTGAAGTAACGCACTCAGTTCTAGAACGGAAACTGATCCCTTCTGTCTGTCTGTCTGTCTGTCTGTCTCATTGTTTGTCTGTCCTGTCTGTCTGTTTTTTTTGTCTGTCTGTCTGTCTGTCTGTTTGTCTGTCTGTCTGTCTCTCTGTCTGTCTGCTTGCCTGTCTGTCTGTCTCTCTTCATTCTATTTTGTGATTTATCAGGAATGTCATATGACACATACATGAAAACCCCTACTCCCTTCAGTACGGGGCTTCTAGCTTTAATCTAGATACAGATTTGCGTTCGTACTCTCTCTCTCTCTCTCTCTCTCTCTCTCTCTCTCTCTCTCTCTCTCTCTCTCTCTATATATATATATATATATATATATATATATATATATATATATCTTTCACCTTTACCAGATCATATTCTTTTGTGTGGATACGCCTTGTCATCACATTTTGACTGTTACCAGCTTATTTAGAAATTCATAAAGTACGTCCCTCTCTCTCTCTCTCTCTCTCTCTCTCTCTCTCTCTCTCTCTCTCTCTCTCTCTCCCCCCTCCCCCCCCCCCCCCCCCCCCTTCTCCGTCTTCCCCGCACCCCTTCCCATGCCCACGTTCCATTATCGGCAACGGGGTGTCTAATTACGATGGCTAATGGTAATTAATGGAGACATCAAGGTCAGTCACCGACCCTGTTTGTCCATTAGCAGTTGACCTCCACCTTCTCTGGACCATAATTATGTCCTCTACTACCACCACTACACCTCCTCTCACTCCCCCGCCCTACCCCCTTACACACACCTCCCCCTTTTCCCCGCGATAGACCCCCTCTCCATTCCATCCCCCTTCTCTCTCCCCCCCCCCCCCCCCCCCCCCCTCCCGTCTCTCTTCGCCCACTAGTCGTAATTCCCAGCCATTCGCCTTGACCGAGCTTAAGTGATGACGGCTAAGGCAGTATCGGGTATTGCGCGTGTTAACACCCCCACGTAGATTTTCTTTTGCCTTACTCCCGTAAGTTGTCTTTCTTTTTTTTAATTTGCCTTCTCGATCTACAAACGCATTTCCACTTGCGTAGTATACGGTGAAGGTTAGAGAGAGAGAGAGAGAGAGAGAGGGGGGGGGGGGGGGGCGATGCGTGGGATCTGTAATTAAAAAAAGAAACAAGAGACTGGAAGAAGAGGTAGTGCGAGGAACAGTGGGGCTGGGGAGGGGGTGGGAGTGAGGGGAGGCGGAGGAGGATTGAGGGGGGGGGGGGGGGGTAAAGGGGGTCTGCTGGGGATGAAGGAGTGGGGTTAGGTAGGGGAGAGGAGAGGAAGTTTTCTCAGTCCAAGAAGACAGAGAGAGAGAGGGGGGGGGGGGGGGGGGGGGGGGGATTCGAGTAGTTGTCACTGATGGCAGCCTTTCTGCAGGCCTTCGCACGCGCGCCAACGGTTGCCCATCAGCGGGTTGTGGACATAGGCCGAGCCGTGAAGAAGGATGGGGTCGTGTGGTGGATAGATGGCAACTTTCAGGAAGACATTGGATCCGGTGAGCTTGACGTTATGACAGTGGGGGGGGGGGGGGGGGGGGGGGTGGTCGGTTGTGGACATGCCGCCTTTATGGACGTGCTCGCGCTTGCGTGCGTTTAAAAATACCGCACAATTATCGGCCCACGCGTGCGCTCGTGCGCTTCTCCTTCCTTGGAACGCTTTTCACCGAAACGTACCGCGGACGATTATTATTATTATTATCATTGTTAAGAAGGAGATGCGGAAAGGTCGAGAGGGGGTAACAAATAGAGAGAGAGTTTTTCCATTCCCGAAACTCTCTGTGTAGAGAGAAGTCACACAGATGACCCAATCTAGGGGGAGAAGGGAGGGTGGGGGGTGAGGCGGGGGGGGGGTGGGAGTATGCTCCGAAGTCATAGGCTAGGATTCCTTCAAGGACAAAGATGAAGTTTTATTTCTGGCTAACATCCAGCTCCTGGCTGGTAAAACAAACTTCAAAATATGAATATGTATATATATATATATATATATATTTTTTTTTTTTTTTTAATTTTTTTTTTTTATCTGGGTTCCTTTCACTCTAAAATTAATTCTTAGGAAACCCCACACCTGGCCTAAGATTTCAGAACCTTTTTTTTTTCTTCTCAGTCCACACAAAAAGTGCCTTTTTTTTTCAAGATACAGTCTTAAGGTCGACTCTGAAGGTCCTTCTAGGGTTGAGGACCAAACTTTCGTTAAGTTCTCCCAGTCCACTCAGCACACACACACACACACACACACACACACACACACACACACACACACACACTTCGCCGCTCCCCTGTCACCGTCATGATTAGAAGCAAACAAACTGATGTTGTCTGCAGTTTCAGTGTCAGTCTCATCTTCTTCTTCTTCTGCGTACGCAGGCTGATACTCCTGCAGACACTCCCTGTATAGACAGGCAAGGATTAATCCCATCTACCCAACAAAGGGTGTGGAGTTTTTTGTGTGTATGACCGTTTTTTTTTTTTATTTAAATTTTTTTTTATCCCGCCATCAAGGTAGTCATACTCCAACTTCGGGGAAGGTGCATGCTATGTGTAACGTGTCATCCATACCAACGGCCAAACTGGCCTTCTCTTCCGAAAGTTGATGATGGGATTTTACGTGTGTGTGCAAGATGTTATGCGTGCGTTCACACACGGAACCTCGGTTTTATAGTCTCATTCGAAGGACTGTATGAGAAATGGAGTCAGAACCAATGTTAAACTCCGGGGAAAAATCCCTCCCCCCCCCCCCCCCCCCCCCCTGCTGCCGAAACGGCCCGATGGACATTTGAACCCGCAACCCAAGATTACCAGTCCGGCGCTTCACCACTGAGCTATTCCGGCCCTCAGTCTCATCAAGTGGGTGTCACAGCGTGGGGACTAGTCCATATACGCTACACCACATCTGCTAAGCTTCCAAATCACACTGCACAGTATTTACAGCTGATGGATGAATGAACGAATGACCAGGCTGAAAGGAGTAACGCGAGGGTCTTAGCGGATGCCTGACTGCGCTGACCAGCCCAACATGCTGGTCAGACCTTGGGTACCTACCTGATTGTCTGCTGCGCCGGGATTGTGTGTGTGTGTGTGTGTGTGTGTGTGTGTGTGTGTGTGTGTGTGCGTGCGTGTGTGTGTGTGTGTGTGTGTGTGTTGTGTGTGTGTGTGTGTGTGTGTGTGTATGTGTGTGTGTGTGTGTGTGTGTGTGTGTGTGCTTTCGTGCGTGTGTGTGTGTGTGTGTGTGTGTGTGTGTGTGTGTGTGGGTGAGCGCAGGCCCGTATGTGTGTGCGTGTGCGTGTGTATGCGTGTGCGTATGCTTGTGTGTGTGTGTGTGTGTGTGTGTGTGTGTGTGTGCGAGCGCGCGTACGTGCGTGTGTGTGTGTGTGCGCGCGCGCGAGCGTGCATGTAAATGCGTATGCGTGTGTGATCTGTGAGCTTGTGTTAGCATGCTCCATCCCTGAGAATAACTAAACAAACAAAAAAAATCTGATAAACTCTGTATAAACTGAAATTCATGTTTGTACATCGTATGACTCTGCATGTGACTCCGATGATGAACAGGGACAAGGTAAATGGAGGTTGCATACATCCCATTTATACCCTGGTTGGAGAATCAAAAAAAGTCTAAAACTTCACTGCCGAAACCAATACGTGACTGACAAAACTTACAGATTCCTCTCAGCATTTCTACCATTTTTTTTGCAGATATTTAGGCTACATTTTCTCAAGAAAGATCCCAAGACAGTTTCTGTCCAGTTAATCCCAAAATCGTCATGTAATCTTTAAAAGCAACGAGAGAGAGAGAGAGAGAGAGGAGTCCTCTAATCCCTCTTTTATACTCAACCACTACGCCGTCCTTATTTTAAAAAAAAATCCCCAGCACAACGAACAACAGCAACAACGACAACCATACTATGTCTTCCTAGCCGCAGGTGAACAAAATGTCAGAATGCCCGGTTGAAGCATGCGGGAAGATGCAACCAGCGAAAGTGCTTCATTGACAAACTCTGGGCCGGCAATCTCACGTTGAAAGCTTCTCTCGACTCCTAGCTAGAAACTTCATGAACAAAAATCGGGGACCGGGGGAAGGGGATAGGGGAGACTGGTGGTGAAGGAGAAAGGAAAAAAAAAAAGGGGGGGGGAGGGGGGGCGTGAGGAGAAAGAGAGTGAGAGAGAGAGAGAGAGAGTGCGTGAGTAAGTGAGGAGATAGACAGACAGGCAGAAACACACACACAGACACAGGCAGGGAGACAGACAGACAGACAGAGACTGAGAGAAGAGTGTGTGTATATGAACAAACCCAACAAATTGATCCCACCTCCTGTGCATATAGACGCATACGACACGAACTTCCTTCCTGCCATGCATCTAGCTACCCCTCGCTGCTTCCGGCTCTTCGCGTGAGGGCAGATTCTGTAGCTTCTCTTGCTGCATTCAAACGGGGAAACGTGTGAATGCCCCCAAAGATTCTTGAATTCTTTTCACCCGGGAATCCACCGGAATGCCTGAGGCAGCGCTGCACATTTTAAAGAGAATCGAAGGTCAGCGAAAGGAAAATAACGAAGGTCCTGGCAAAAAAAAAAAAAAAAAAATAATAAAAATAAAAAAATCCTTTGGGGCGAGGGAATGTAGGTTACGCGAAAAGAGAGAGAGAGAGAGGGAGGGAGGGAGGGAGGGAGGGGAGGCTTCCCAGTGTTTGTCTAAGTAGGCCCGTACACTGAAACACTTTGCATCCACTTTTTAGCAAGTAAACAGTTACAAAGAACATACGCACCATCCAGTTTCTAAACTTTACACGCGCACACGTAACTTAAGTACGGGGGGAGAGGGGGGGGGGGGGGGGGGGGAGGAGAAGATGAAGAGATTGGAGGATGAAGTAGGGTGCATGGGAGGGGGGTGAGAGGTGAGAGTGGGAAGTGGATAAGAGGTCGGGGGAATAGTGGTGCCACTCACTGTAAGGTGGCGTAGCGGGGGGGGGGGGGGGGGGGGGGGGGTCTGTCTCATAGGAGTGTGGATGCGTTGTGCTAGCAGGGAGAGAGAGCCGAGTCTGTCACAGGAGTGTGGATGTGTTGTGCTAGCAGGGAGAGAGAGCCGAGTCTGTCACAGGAGTGTGGATGTGTTGTGCTAGCAGGGAGAGAGAGCCGAGTCTGTCACAGGAGTGTGGATGTGTTGTGCTAAGCGGGCGGAGAGAGAGCCGAGTCTGTCACAGGAGTGTGGATGTGTTGTGCTAGCAGGAGGGGGGGGGGGGGGGGGTGTCATTGCCGATCCGTCACCCGGGGACCCGCCTGGTTGGGGGTGGTCCAGTGGGGAGAGAGCCAAGTGAGGAGAGGTGGTGAGCAGATCCAGTCCCACTCGTCACCACCCACTTGCCTTGGCGACAAGCCGTCACGGGTGAGGGGCGTACACACGTTCCTGCGTCGGATCCTGCAGTGGAACAAGGAAGCAAACACATCATTGTATTGTGGCGGGGGGTATAGAGCTAGCTGTATTAAAGAAAGTCTGAAAACCGGACGAACCAAAACCAAACCAAAACAAAAACTTTTCTTAAAAAGGAAAGAAAAAAGGAGAAAGCAAGAAAGCACCAGAAAGGATAGCAAAAAAATGAAAATAAAAAAGCAAGAGAGAGAGAGAGAGAGGGGGGGGGGGGAAGAAAAGAGAGAGAGAGAGAGATAAAGACAGACAGACAGACAGACAGACAGACAGAGACAGAGACAAAGAGAGATAGAGAGGTGGGAGAGGGGAGGGGGGAGAAGAGAGAGCTTGAGAAGAGAAAGAATGTTACATGTGTAATTAATTATAAACATTTCAACACACTATAAGCATTAGCTTGTTGATGTTCAAAATTTCACATTTTTTGTAAAGCTACGTGATTGTAAAGTGGGGAAAAAATGTTTTCAACCAGAAAGAAAGATTGAAAGAAAGAAAGAAGGAAGGAAGGAAACAAAACAAAACAAAAAAGCATGCGAAGCAAGGAAATGTGATGCCGACAACAACAAAAGAATCTCACCCACCTCCCGCAATTGCCAGCCTCCACCCCCACCTCCCCCCCCCCTCCCCATCATCAGTCAAACATATCTTATGCTCCGGCAAAGGCCAAAAGAAGCAGAATCTTTCAACTGAAGAACTGCTGTGAAAAGAACGAGCAAAGAAGACAAATGAAAGCATCAAGTATGGACCGTTGTGGAAGATCCTTCGATTATAGATAAAAAAAAAAAAAAAACTTCCTTTTCTTTCTTTCTTTCTTTCTTTCTTTCTTTAAACTAGTGAAGATCAAGAGAGTAAAGAGACCCCCCCCCCCCCCCCCGAAAAACAAAGAGAAAAATTAAAAAAAGATAAATAACGATTTTTTTTTTTTTAAATCACGTGAAGTTACTATTTTCAATGCCCGTTACCCAATCATGAGAAACCCTACTGCATTCGGCGAATCCCGAAACATATATGAATACATGTAGATACTAGAGAGAGGCAGTTTGTCTATTTTTGACCCGGGACTTTTGAGTACTCACCACAAGGGGATGATGGGCAAAGGGCAGTTGCAAAAATTGAGAGAGAGAGAGAGAGAGAGAGAGAGAGAGAGAGAGAGAGAGAGAGAGAGAGAGAGAGATGGTTTCTTTTTTGTTTCTTTCTTTCTTCTTCCTTTTTTTCACACAGAGAAAAATGAGAGGGGGGGGGGGGTCTTTTTTCTTTCTTTTTTTTTTTGAGAGAGAGAGAAAGAGAGAGAGAGAAAGAGAGAGAGAGAGAGAGAGAGAGAGAAGGGAGGGAGGTCTTGTTCTTTCTTTCGTTTTTTTTTTTTCAAAGAGAGAGAGAGAGAGAGAGAGAGAGAGGAAGGGAGGTCTTTGTTCTTTCTTTCGTTCTTCTTCTTTTTTTTTTTAAAGAGAGAGAGAGAGAGAGAGAGATGGTTTATTTTCTTTCTTTCTTCTTCTTTCTGTTTTCAGAGAGAGAGAGAGGTGGTTTTTGTTTTCTTGATGTTTCTTATTCTTTTTTCTTCTTTTTCCAAAGAGAGAGGGAGGTCTTTTTTTCTTTCTTTCTTTCTTTCTTTCTTCTTTTTTTTCAAAAAGACAGACAGACAGAGAGAGAGAGAAAGAGAGAGAGGTGGTTTCTTTTCTTTCTTTCTTCTTCTCCTTTCTTTTTTTTCAAAGAGAGAGAGAGAGAGCGAGAGAGAGAGAGAGAGAAAGATGGTTCTTTTCTTCCTTTCTTCTTCTTCTTTCTTTCTTTCTTTTTTCAAAGAAATAGTTTCAGAGAGAGACACGGAGAGACAGAGAAAGAGAGAGAAAGAGAGTTGGTTTCTTTTTTTTTTTTTTTTTTCCTTTCTTTTTTTTCCCCTCACATTTTCCGTGCCACCTCAGTGGCACGACCCGCCCACTAATCGCTCTGAGTCCCCGTCCACAGCTACACCCTGGTCAGTCGCACCACAGTGTGGCACCGGCAATCCACCAGGAGCAGTTACCGTCAAGTCGTGATGAGGAAACCCCCCAAGGAGATCCTGCACTGCTGTCGGGTCCCTTTGGTTGTGACCAGCGCTGTACCTCTCCTGATCCAACACATGCAGGACAGACACCGTCCACCAAGCCCCTTTACTGTCGACAGCCATCCCTTTATTGCGACGGAACCAGCCCGAGCGTCCCCCTTTCTTCCCCCTCCATCCCCCGGCCACACCCCCTCCCTCCCCATCCGGAGGGCGCCAGCAAGTCCGTCCACCTAAAAGACAGTAACCATAAACTCGCTGCCGACATTGGCGATCTCCATAGAAACAGGTCATAACTCCTAGATGCCCTTATCTCCATAGAAACAGGTCATAATCCTTAGATGCCCATATCTCCATAGAAACAGGTCATACTCCTAGATGCCTTTATCTCCATAGAAACGGGGTATAACACCCAGATGCCCTTCTCCATAGAAACAGGTCATAACTCCTAGATGCCTTTATCTCCATAGAAACAGGTCATAACTCCTAGATGCCCTTATCTCCGTAGGTCATAACTCCTAGATGCCCTTCAGCTGTCATATTTTTCCTGACTCTGCTGGGATTCGAACTAGCAACTTCTGGACGCATAGGCGACTAAAGGCACGTTCTTTTTTTTTCTTTTCTTTCTTTCTTTCTTTCTCTCCTCTTCTTCTTCTTCTTCTTTTTATGAGCCATCTTGTACCAAACACACAGATAATAATAAACAAAGGCTAATAACCCTAGCGTGGTGATATGAAATGAAATGTAAAGTGTTTTCTTCAGTGTCAGTGTGACTACCGCCCAGCTGATAACGACAGAGCCTCTTCATGGCTAGCAGCAAACAGAAAGGAAAGTCCTGTCACCCAAGCAACACCACCACCAACAGCAACAACAAACTGCAACGTAACGTGTCCACCACGGCGTTCTGTACAGCTTTTCAGTATGCTGTAACAAAAAGAGAGAGAGAGAGAGAGAGAGAGAGAGAGAGAGAGAGAGAGAGAGAGAGAGAGAGAGAGAGAGAGAGAGATGGTTTCTTTTTTCTTCTTTTCCCTGTTTTCCCTCTTTTCATACCAGGGATCCCTTTCTTTCTTTAATAAACACTTCTTGTTATGCTTTTTTATGCTCTAGTGATCAACTCGACGAAAACTTTGTTTTCAACATTTTAACATTTTTTTCCACAACCTTCTTTTTATGTTTACATTCAGTGTTAAACCAGTCGCTGAACGTTTTCTCATTTCCGCCTGCTAGTGTCACCATACATGCTGCAGCCCCCATACACAGCGTTGGTAAATATCTCCACAGCACTGTCGACATTCATACTGAGGTTCTGATACGTTTGTTCCAAAAAACAAAATCCTTAAACTTTTCAGATTCTAATTCAGCTTTGTAAGTTTCGACAGAATCATCTGACCATACAATTTTTGTCTCTTCTTGTGTCAACTATGTGCATAGTGATCACAGGTGAACTTTGTTCCGAAACAATTCAACTGGAAGATGCCAATAGAACAAGTTATCATCAACATGTATATCGCAATACTTTAACAATTCTTCCGATAGAATGAAATAATCAATAACATTGCGCGCTCTGAGTAACACAAAAGTAAACTCGCCGTTAACGTTTTTCCCCCACAACATCATCTGAGCATGACCGTTTCAAACAAATAAAAAGAATTCTAGTAGCGATTTACCAAAATTGTTAATGACATCTTTTATCTATCACACATTCTCTATCTTCCTCTTCATAATCAACAACTGGCACATGATTCCACATATCCTCCACTCGCATTTGCTCACAACCTGTTTGTGCATTCATATCACTACACATCATCATATATTCATCATAGTATTTACATACTGTCAGACATTCTCTTCTACGATATGAGTGCCAGTTTTTAAAATTAGTATAAGTGTATGCAGGGCCTCCTTCGGTAAGAATACAGCAGGAAACAAAGATCATATGCCCATCAATATGTAGCTTAAAAAAAAAAATCCTCATAGCAATAGCATAATAACATTCCAGTTAATTTCTTCAAACAAAATCTGACATGTGTTTCTCACAAGAAAAAGACTTCCACCTAAGTTAAGGTAAGGTAATGTTGCTTATAGCCCAACCGACCGCAGAGGGCCATGTGAGGGGTTGTTACCACGTCGAATTCAACTCACAAGTCATTTATTCACACAGCCCTTTAAAATACACCTAAAAACACGCCCGAAATTTTGTTAGAAATCTGTCCTCTGTAAGATCTCAGATCTGACGAAAACTGTGTATCTCTTTCAGAAATTCAGAGATCACATCAGGTGAAACATCTCTGAACAAGAATTTCATGGAGTCTACTGTTAAATGTTTATGTCTCGCATCATGCAAGTCCCCACACTGTAAAACAATATGTGTCATCGTGAGTGGTGCATGACAAGGAATGCACCACGGAGCTTCTTCACTCTTTACAAGGTACGAATGAGGTAAAAACGAACGGCCAGTGAGCAGCTGGCATAAAACCGTTTCTTCTTTGCGACCAGCAGAGGTAGATGAGAGGAACTCATTTAGGTTTAGTTTCGACCGTGAACTCAGAATTTCTTAGCAGGAGCACTGAATTTGATAAAATCATGGAAGATATTAATAAGAATATAGGTTTCTGGATTCTGGATTCGACATTAGAAAAGTAGTTACAAACTCAGAATCAACAACTTACTGGAGAATACTTCGACAGGGTCGCCCTGTCTTCTTCAGCTCACTGTTGCTGTTGTGGCAGCGAGGCCTGGTGGGACGACTGTTGTGTGGGGTGAACGGCTGTCAGGATCTGATTGTAGAAGGGAGAGAAATTCAAAGCCTTGATCTCTGTTCAGGCTGGGGCGTCTGGTCTTGATTTCGATGGCTTCTTTAAACTTTTCTTTTTGTGAGAAAGGGCTCTGTAGACAAGATCTTGGTTTCTTGGGGACTGAAACTGTGGCCTGTGGCTTTTAGATGTTCGTGTATGGCAGACGTAGATCGGTTTTGGTGTTCCTTTACACGGGTGGTGAGTTCTCCCATGAGTTGTACCAGCAGAAACAAGGAGCTGCCATGGGTTCGCCAGTATCTCTGTGGTAGCCAACCTGTACATGGAACATTTTGAAAAAGCAGCCCTTGAGACCGCTGCCAACCCTCCCAGCATGTGGTACCGCTATGTGAATGACACCATGACCCGCATACAGGAGACGGAGGTTGACAGCTTCACCACTCACCTGAATTCCATCGACGACAGTATCCAATTCACCTCGGAAACTGAAGCAGAAGGGAAGATCCCGTTCCTGGACACACTCATCACCCGAACCCATGACGACAGGGTGGAGACCACCGTCTATAGGAAACCCACTCACACTGACCAATATCTGAACTTTCACTCTAACCACCCCCTCCAGCACAAGAGAGATCTGTTGTCAACACCCTCATGCACAGAGCCTCTGTACTGTGTTCCACTTAGGAGGAAGAGCTGAAAGAAAGAAACACATCAAGACTGCCCTTTCCGCTAATGGATACCCTGCATGGATGTGGGACAACCCTCGAGTTCGCTTCCCTTCTTCTACAGATACGGACAGTGTGAGGGTGGGGATCCATTACTTTAAAGGAGTCTCTGAGCGTCTGACCAGAACCTTCCAACAACATGGATGCAAAGTGTTCCACAAACCCAACTCCGTACGTCAGCAACTGACCCAAGTCAAAGACAAAAGGGACCCCCTCAAGCAGTGTGGTGTAGTGTACCAGACTGGTTGTCAAGACTGTACCCATACCTACATTGGCGAGAGACAGCAAGACCACTCACCACCCGTCTACAGGAACACCAAAACCGATCTACTTCTGCCATATACGAACATCTACAAGCCACAGGCCGCAGTTTCAGCCCGCGACCCTGTCTTCATCCAAGTAAGTTTTTGAAGTCCATATCTCCTCGCCATCGACACCATTCAAAACTAAAAGGGCACTAGTATTAAAGTCCCCCTTTCCAGTAGTTGAGGTATACCAAACACCCGCAGGTTGTCCCGCCCGGAAAAGCCTTCAAGCCTATGTCTGTTTCCATAGCGTTCATGTCCTCTCTCTGAGACTTTGCACAGTCTAGGACAGGGTCTTTGCTTCCTCCCTGGCAGAGTTTGCTGCTGAGTTCAGCTCACACAGCTCTGTCATTAGTTCTGACGCTGCTGACGAGAGCCTGATATTTTCTTGCTCCAGGGCCATCATACCTATGAGAGATCTCTGTACATTATTGTTTTACAACGCTGAGTTCAGTCTTGATGTCACCAACGTCTCTCCTGATCGCAGCTTTCTCTTCCGTCTGTTGTTCAATCTGTTACCTGATCGCTTCGAGAATTGCTTGGACGGCGACAGAGGGAGAACTGGACCCCCACCTTCACTGATAGCCTCGTGCATATTCCCTGATTCTTCTCACGACGACCAGGTCCTGGGTTCGCCTCAACATCACCACTGAGGAGGAGGCGAGTGGCACACAACATGGTATTGAAAACACAGACAGCGGGGAAAGGCTGGAAAATCCGAAAATCTTTGGTGCTGGCCTACTTCGCTACGCAGAAAGACGTGTGGTCGTACCTGAACCTGCTGCTTCTTGCTCCACAAAAACACGGCAAGTGATCCACAGATGAACAAAGATGTTGTTGCTGATGCTGTGAATGAAGGCCTCATAAAACACAGCACAACCCAAGCGGACAGAATGTCACTAACTGCCACGTCCGTCATGTACACCTTGACCTTTGCGATAGAATACGACCGTGAACTAAAGTTCATGGCTTTCACTGAGGCACAGAAAGTCCGATTCGGGCTCTCCGCTGCTCTAGCGCTATCATATTTGTTGATGCTTCAGAACAAAATGGTATATAGATCACTTCATACACGTTCTTATTTCTGCTCTCAATATGTTGAATTTTTCCAGATAATAAAGACAGAACTTTCACAAACGCTGTTTTCTTGTCGCCATCTTGTCCGTGATCCCCGACAGACAGGAGAGAGAGAGAGAGAGAGAGGGGGGAGGGAGGGAGGGAGAGAGAGGGGGGAGAGAGAGAGAGAGAGAGAGAAGATGGGGTTCAGAGAGAGACAGACACACAGACAGACAGACAGACTGATAGACAGACAGACTGACAGAGAGAGAGAGAGAGAGGATGGGATCTTCTAATCACCAAAGAGGGTCACGGTTACCTTAATAATGAAGTTCATTTCAGCACAAAGGCGATTAACCTCCATCAGTCTTAACACGACTGTATTTCACGATGATGATTATAACCTTTTTTTTTTTCCTTTAAAAAACCCGGTGACTGGGATTAAACGGTGGACTTAGGCCGAGACCTTGAGCCTGTCTCTCAGAGTTCGCTGACTTTGCCAACGCTACCGTTATTTGGGTGCTGGGTGTCAATTAAAGAGAAAATGTGACCAATTATTTTAGTTTCTCTCTCTCTCTCACTCACCCTCTCTCTCTCTCTCTCTCTCTGTGTGTGTGTGAGGTGTGTGTGTGTGTGTGTGTGTGTGTGTGTGTGTGTGAGAGAGAGAGAGAGAGAGAGAGAGAGATGCACCGAACAGAATACGTCAACGGATGTTATGCGTCAGCTGAATCGGATAGAGATTGGAGACAGACATTTAACCAGACAGTTCCTATAGCCACGTTTCACGTGCACTGACAGGGTTGGACTCTTGTTCGCTCCTTTAACAGGTCGAGAACCGATTTGTCGTCCCTGTTTTGTTTCAAGTTTCGTTGTCTATATATTAGTGGTCTATGCCAACACCATGGAAACATGCATCATCTGGGAAAAGATCGTCCATCTAATTCCAACATTTGTAGGTGAAACATTTAACTCATGCTATTGACGATGGAAAGAAATGTGTCATTCGATCGTAGCTTTCCGGTAGTCACCCTTAGCATTCAGTGAGTACTGTTATCGTCGGGGATGGAGAGAGAGAGAGAGAGAGAGAGAGAGAGAGAACGCAACCGAAAATGAAAATGGTTTTCTTCATACATTCTGCAGCAGCTTTGATCATCACATAACAAACATTGAATCCTTCTTTCATATCAATATCATTGAGACTACGCCTTAAAAAAAAAAAAAAAATATATATATATATATATATATCAAGAATGCCACTAAAATGCCTAATAAAATTCTAAAAGTGCTCAACCCCTTGGGGAGCAACATCTGTTAAAAATAGGATGGTAAAAGGAAGTTTTAAAATCAACAGATCTGTTTCGAGCACTGGCTCTCCAGTTTTAAAATCAACAGATCTGTTTCGAGCACTGGCTCTCCTCAGGAGAGCCAGTGCTCGAAACAGATCTGTTGATTTTAAAACTTCCTTTTACCATCCTATTTTTAACAAACAAATATATATATATATATATATATAAATCGATAGTGGAAATATGAATATATACACATCAGCGCGATCTTTATTCCACATAAACGTTTCCCATGTCTGTCTACTGTCTCATGTTTGTGTCCGAATTTACACTTCTGCAGTTCCACAGCCATACGATTAGAATGAAATTGATCAGACTCTCGTAACCCGCAGAATTACACAACACTGCTGTCACGAATCAGACGAGGCATTCAATTGAACTTCCACTCGCCCAGGGGTGGGGCCAGGCCTGATGAGGGTTCACTCTCGCGCTTCCGCAAAACTGGTTGTGGGCGCTCGCAATAATTAGGAGTTTGCACTAAAACACTATATAATCCCTATAAGCGTTTTGAGGCCTAGCATAAATTTGAGCCAGCATTTCATGTTAATATGATAATTGATTAAAAGAACAACTCCCCCACCCATTATTTCCCTTGTTCGGGGGTATTTTCACCGATGAAATCAAGTCTTAAAATACATGACCTTGCCCTTAGAGGACGTCACATTTCAGACCTTTGCACTCACCCGTGACTTTATTTTTTTGCGCCAGCTCGAAGCGCCCAAATAGTCCCATTCATTTGATTTTTATCTGTCTGCTTGGAACCACCTGGCTTGTACCTTGATGGCCCTATGAAAGAAATTGAGGAGAATCAACTTTCAGACACAATAACATTCCTAAAACAATCCCATTGCGCCAGTCTATAAATACTCGACTCCTTAAGCGAGCCCTTGGCGCATTGATTTTTGCTGTGCAGCCTGTGGATAATGTAATGGAGGCACCACAGATAGAGCGAGGGGAGACAACCATCTCTGCTTCCGAGGTTATCTGACAGGGCAGTCAGAGAATGATGCGGATTAACCTATGGTTCACTAGGGTTGTATGTTATAGAACAGATGTGGCCTTCCCACTAACTCTGTCTTAAGAGGTATTTTCCCACCTAGCTAGTGTGTAGACTATGGTAGTATGTCAAGGGGTCAGTTGTGATTGAATATGCATGAAGGCAGCACATGGGGGACATTTGAGAAACCATTCCTGATATGGATATGGATGGAAAGAGTTGCGAGGGAAAGGAGTGACACAACACACACACACACACACACACACACACACACGTTTTAAAAGGCATGGGTTTTAAAAACCCCAATGTTTGTAGCTATTCTGAAACAGCCGTTTTAAAGGCATGGAGGAAAAAACCCAACATTTGCAGCTAATGGGTTTTACCTTCATTGAAGTCTTCGTATTCTCTTCTTCCTTCTCCCTTTACCTCTGTGGCTTTTCTTCTGTTGCAATCACGCGTGTCCCTTCCCCTGATTCCTCCGAATTAGCTGCTGTACTTTTATCCAGGTAACTGGAGCCGTCTGTCTGTATTTTCCTTGTGACATTGAACCAAGACATCAAGTTTTCCTTTGACGTTCAAATCCGATTTGATCAACCGAGATTAAAAAAAAAAAAGTGTTGTTTGAAACAAACTCGTCGAGAAGAGATATGTGTGGGCGATTGGGGTGTGCGTGCGTGTGTGTGTGAATGTGTGTGGGGGGGGGGGGGGGGGGGGCAGGAGTGGCGACGAGGAGGGAGGAATGTGTATGTGTGCGTGTGCGTGTGCTGTCAGATAGACGAGAGAGGGAGAGAGAGAGAGAGAGAGAGAGAGAGAGAGAGAGAGAGAGAGAGAGAGAGGGAGAGGGGGGTGGGGACGGGGAGGGAGGGAGGAGAGAGAGAGATGACCCTCAACTATATTTTTTCACAAGGAGTAAAACAGACCGAAATATACACATGTTCTTAAAAATCGAAAAGACAAACCCAAACCTCTTTTGCATCTTCTTGCAGCGTGCACTTGATTTTCACTCCTTTTTGGAGGTTTGTTTGCTTGTTTGTTTGTTCGTGTGTATATTTGTTTGTTTGTTCGTTTGTTTGTTTGTTTGTTTCCTCTCGTAGCTTACGAAATGTCGTGCGTGATTCCAGCGACACCTGAGAAATGGCAGCTGCCTCCTAAGCTCAGCTAGATGGCCGGAATAAGCAACATTGTCTGGCAGCAGCGATTGAAGCACAGACCAGCTCGACATCTGCCATTAGGGGATAATAAAGGAACCAACACTCTCCGCTAGCTCCAGCCAGGAGAGGAAAAAACATACTATGGCCCTCGACTCGTGTCAAAAGCGGTCAATTCAAAAATTCAATATGACTAACATTTGGGGGGGGGGGGGGGGGGGGGGGTTCAAACAAACAAAAAACAAACAAAGAAATAGACACACACAAAAAAAGAAAGGCGGGGTTAAATTTATCCATTCTGACCCTGACTGGCAAATACATGAGCAGGTCTATGCGAGATAGAAAGAAAGAGGGGATGATGGGGGGGGGGGGGGGGGGGGGGGGGGTAGGAGAGTAGGGAGTGTAGGAGTGGATATATGGTTTTGTAGGATCGGGACGGGCTTTGATCTGTAAATAATCAGAGCTAGCTGGAACTGACAGGGGGAATGTTGAGGTGAGAGGCAGAAGCAGGTATAAGAGGGATGCCATTACTATTCTACGAAGCTGATACTAAATGATACAATCTATGCATCAACACACGATTACACAAACAGCTTGAAGCCAAAACAGATAAACAATCAAAAATAAACAAAACAAACAAGCAAGCACGAAACAAACACAATAAAACCACCACCAAGAGGCAAGTGCGGAGCTCCTCAATGATATAATCAAAACGAAAGAGAGAGAGAGAGAGAGAGAGAGGAGAGAGAGAGAGAGAGAGAGAGAGAGAGAGAGGAGAGAGAGAACTGCAAAAGTCAGCGGGTTGGGAAGGGGGAGACTGAGGTTAACAAAGACTAGGCAGCTACAGAAAACAAAGGAAAGAAATAAAAATGATAGATTGATGAAAAGAAAAGGACAGATAGATACATAGATATTGAACAGTAAAAAAACCACCAACACTCAATAAGCATATTGCAAACTTTCGGTTTCTTTGTAAAAACCTTTATCAAACATAAAAAAAAAACAATGGCCCACTAAATGACAGCCCGAAGCACGGCATTTCTTTTTATCCCGAAACTGATTATTTCTCACTCCCACTTTACTTGAATTCTCACTCACTGCTTTAAAATCTTGTATCTTCATCCCTATACATAGGCCTACTAGAAATAGAGAGAGAGAGAGATAGAGAGAGAGAGAGAGAGATATTGATTGTTTAATAGACAGACAGATAAATCAACAGTTACATGATAGACTTATCAACGCATGGATAGATAGAGAGATAGACAGACAGACCAACAGACAGATGGATAGATAGATGGACGAATAGATATATAGATAGATAGGCAGACAGACAGGCAGACAGACCGCTTGATAGAAAAACATGCAGACAGAGCAGACTGACAGATCCATGAATCCATGTAAACTGAAGTGGGGGGGTGGGGGGGGGGCATAGACTTGAGCGGTCACAGAAAAAAAAAAAAACAACAACAGAAAAACCTCCAAACCTGAACGAAAAAAAACAGAAACAGTTCCAAACCCTCGAAACCTCCGACAACCTTCCCCTTCCCCCACTCCTCTCCCCCCCCCCCCCCCCCCCCTCCCCATCCTCTCTCGCTCTTCCCCATATCTTCCATTCACATCACCCGCCCCTATCCCCACCAACTCCGCCTTCCTTTCCCTTCCATCTGTGTTTATGACAATGTTAGGTTGTTGTTGCTTTGGCGGCCGTAGCCTATTGTGTAAAGGTCATAGCAAGACCAAATGGGTGCGTTTCCATTGATCCTGAAATTAAAGCTCCTCCCTGCCCTCCCTCCTCCCCCTCCCCCAACCCCCTCCACCATCCCGTCTTCCCTTCTTCGCCTTTCTTGCGCCGCCTCGTTTCTGTCTGTCTGTCTGTCTGTCTGTGTTCCAGTCATGTTTTTGCTTCGTTCTTGTTAAATACCCTACCCACTTTAGGCTGCCAGCTGTAATGCTTTGATTTGCTTTTCGTGTGTGTGTGTGTGTGTGTGTGTGTGTGTGTGTGTGTGTGTGTGTGTGTGTGTGTGTGTGTGTGTGTGAGTGCCTGCGTGTGTGTGTGAATGTGTGTTGGGTGTGGGTGCGTGTGTGTGTGTGTGTGTGTGTGTGTGTGTGTGTGTGTGTGTGTGTGTCTGTCTGTCTGTCTGTCTGTCTGTCTGTCTGTCTGTGTCTGTCTGTGTGTCTGTGTGTGTCTGAGTGTGTCTGTATCTCTGTGTGTGAGTGTGTGTTTCTCTGTGTGTGTGTATGTGTGTGTGTGTGTGTGTGTGTGTGTGTGTGTGTGTGTGTGTGTGTGTGTGTGTGTGTGTGTGTGTGTGTGTGTGTCTGTGTGTGTGTGTCTGTGTGTGTCTGTGTGTGTCTGTCTGTGTGTCTGTCTGTGTCTGAGTGTGTCTGTATCTCTGTGTGTGAGTGTGTGTTTCTGTGTGTGTGTGTGTGTGTGTGTGTGTGTGTGTGTGTGTGTGTGTGTGTGTGTGTGTGTCTGTCTGTGTCTGTGTGTCTGTGTGTCTCTCTGTGTGTGCATGTGCTTGTTCCTAAAATAAACTA
>JADBJO010003773.1:188597-213597 GCA_016801955.1 Conus betulinus
CCCATCCCCTCCGCCCCACCCCCTCCTCCCTACTGACGACGACAGTTGATGAATCATAGGTGAGTGAGTGCTCTTTCTTCAGAGAGCTTCGCCACATGCGTCCAGCCACAGTCCCCATGAACTTGCCGACACCAGCAACATGGACACCAACACGGGGATGGATGCGGAGAAGAAGATGGAAATGTGAAGTAGCCACGAGAGCAGAGCATGAAGAGCCACAGGATCTGAGACCTCAGAGGCTGATGACGAAGACATAGAATTCCGTATCGGTCTGAGGGTACATGACTGGGTCGTTCCCTATGCTCCCATTTGTTAAAAACCTATATCCTGGTATCAATCAGGCCCGAGAGATACAGACGCTTGCGGTATTGAGGTGGGAGAGAGGTAGCGGAACCATGGTTAGGTGGGGTGGAGAGTGGAGGGGGGAGGGGGAGGCAAAGTGTTGCCTGCGATATTTTTTTTTTTTTTTTTTTTTTTTTTTTTTTTGCCGTCAAACAACTGACTTTGATCTAAAGGAAATCTTCCGAAATTCAATACAAGGACTCCCCAGGCTGTTCTAAAAGCGTTTCATGTGAAACTGACAGAGACGAAGAAGGCCAAAAAAGTGGCCCTAAAAAAAAAAAGGCATGGGAAATCTGCAAGGACGCATTTTTGTACATCAAAAGAAGCTGCAATGCAGAAGGAATAGAGTGCACTCAAAATAAGGCCAGCCCTAAGTTTAGACGAAAATTCCGATGAAGAGATGACAGAAGGGAAGAAGACTCCTCTTCTCCACGCCTTTCTTCCTTGTCTTGTTTCTGTCAAAGACCGAGCTGATTTTTACGACTAACATGCTAAACGTCAATAACATTCCACAAAGGGGATGGAAACGCACAAGTCGGGAGTTTTTCAATAAATCAGATATATCCTGTTTTGTAAGACAATAGCCCTTTTTCCCCCATAGAGGAAAAACCTCCGTAACTACAGTCATCTCGTCTCCCTCTTCGTACAAGAGTGTGAGCTGCAGTTGCAATGAGGACTGGTAGTAAGTTAACCTTTATGTATCCTATACATTGTTTTTTCCTTTTTTTCTTTTTTCAAATTTTTTATTGGGGGGGGGGGGGGGGGGGGGGGGGGGGAGGAGGTTACAATAATTGTAGTGTATGCACTGCATACACCGAAACTGTACCGTAGTAAACTGACTGTATACGCATTGCAGGAAGACGATAACAGCACGTAAACTTTAAAAGGGGATCAGTCGAAAATAAATGTCCATCTCTTGGGATTCGAACCACTTATATTTAGCCTACCATCCCAACATCCTAACCACCAAGCTACAAACTCATCCTGTCTGGATAGGTTTGTTGGTTGGTTGAAGGTGGGATTTACGTCCTATCGGCCGGAGGCCCTTAAGGACAGGGTGTACTTGCAGACAGGTCTGCATACTTTGTGGCAGCTGTTGTCGCTGGCAGTAGTGGTGAGTTCCGTGCGGTGGCCGTTGCCTGTCGCTCTCTGTGCTCTGGTTCCTTGCGAACTATAGTTCACATTCGGGCTGTTGGTCGGCCGACGATGGACGTCGTCAGTGTACTTCGTCTCTTTCCCCCCTCAAAAGGCCTGTCTTCAGGGCCGCCAGATCGCCTTCTTCGTGCTCGGGTGGCGAGGGTCCTGTGCCGCGTGAGGCCGCCTCAAAGAGGGAAAGCGTTCCTGTACCATTTCCGCGTCTATTGACACGCCCACCGTGGAAGTCGCGTGGGCCCTGTCTGCAGAATTGCCCAGGTCGCTCTGTGGAAATGACGGAAGAATCTGGAAATTGCTCCGTACCGTGCCTCGGCCGTGCAGGTATATGAACAGCAGGAACTCAACTTCCCAGATGTGAATGTTCAGCCGTTGACTTATTTATTTATTCATTTTTTTTTTTGTTTTATTTTGTTTTTGTTTTTGCTTTTGTTTGTTCGTTTGTTTTTTGCTTGTTTGTTTTTTGGTCCATAACCGACATGAAATACACTCGAAGAGGTGCCTTTTACACGTAATGACCATCCCACCCCCCACCCACTCCCCTCCATCCCGTCCCTCCCGTTCTCCACCCCCATTTTTTCCCCTCCCCCCTTCGTCTCCATCCCCACTGTCCCTTTCTACCTGTCCCCTGCTCTTCCTTTTTCCCTTCAAGCCCCCCCCCCTTCCTCCCCCCCCCCCCCCCCCCCCCCCCCCCCCATTTCCTTTGTCCCTGTCCCTCCTTCTCCATCTCCCCGTCCCCGTTCCCTCCCCTTCCCTGTCCCGGTCTCCCCTCCACCGCGAGCCCTTCCATCCCCTCCCCCCCCCCAACCCCCACCCCCTCCCTTCCCTTCTTCCCCTATCCCCGTCACCCGCTTCCTGTAGTGTCTTCAGTCCTTCCTCTTGCCCCCCCCCCCCCCCCCTCCTCCCACCCTCACCCTCCTTTCTCTTTGGCCTGCCACGAATCACGACATCATTCTGTTATATCAACATTTCTTCTGGTCGTGTGTTACAATACGACTCATGCGACTATCTATCGTATAAGTGGTTCGCTCTTGACGGCGCCCACTTTGCTAATAGATGAGTCACCCCTCCAGATGAGGAAGAACTGTGAATTTGAATAGTAAGTAACAAAATGCAAAGCATATAAACGTACTCCCAGTTGGCCTTTGAATACGCGTGTAAAGAAAACGTCACAATCAAACATGCGTCATATAAAAAAAAAAAAAACAAACAAGAAAATCCTCACAATCAAACATGCGTTATAATGTATTTCGTCACTGGCCAAGTACTTCCTGAGATACTCCATAAAGAATTTTTAAAAAACCGTTTGGGGCCGTTATAGCCGTTAGTAACGGCTATTCTGGTAAAATAAAACATCGGGCATCATTCGTGACCCATAATGAACATATCTACAAATTTTCAGAAAGATCGGCCCAGAAGTTTTGTCTGAAGCGAGTGGAACACATTTTGACCACGGACAGACAAACACAGACAGACAGACACACACACACAGACAGACACACACACAGACAGCATTTCTTCGTTCCCATTGTAAAGTACTCCCTGTTCTATAAGAACTTTTCTCCAGTACAGCTGTCCCTCTCTTGGTAATAATAATTCTATTCATTCCTTTTTTTAAAACCCAAATCCCATAAACTTCAAGTTTGGCCGAAGCGGACATGATTTTCTGGCGCTTCACCTTCTCATACAACCTTGATCATGAGCGTCAAAGACTTTTTTTTTAATTCAAGGTGAAAGACGATCAAGTCTGGCATTTCAAAAATATCTAAAGGTTAAAGTGTACGTTCCCCCAGTATGCAAGACTGTTGAAACGAATGGACACATAGCAATATCCGCATTTACGCTAACATCCCCCCCACCCCCACCCCCGCTCCTCCCCTTTTGTATTCTTCTGCCTAAAAGTACGGAGAAGTAGCTTTCCCATGCTAGCCTATCCAAAGAAAATGGCAACTGTGGATGCTGCCTGAACATAAATCCTGTCTTGTTCCGTTTTGTCTCCCCCTCTGCCATCCCCACCCCCCTTTCGGCCTCCTGCACCCCCTCCTTCCTGTTACAGGTTCATGGCTTTACATAAACTGACCACAATCTGTGGCGGAGAGGAATCACTGTCTTCCGAGCAAGGGAATGGAGAGCGACAGGGAACAAGGTATACGTGTGTGGGTGGTGATGATGGTGGTGGGGGGGTCTAGGACACCTTGACAATGGATCGACATAGTTACCTTTGCTGTGACGTCACTCATCACGACAGTGATCGAATACCCTCGCCGCCTCCTCCTCAAAATCTCTTGGACAGGGGAAACGACTCTTGCTTTTCGTCCGCCTCAGAGATGAAAAAAGTTTACTGGTCCACAGGAATCCTGCTTGCCTGAAAATGTGAAAATGACGAAGTGTTTTTACTACATGTCTGGACCCAACTCACTCACCAACATCTTTTTGTGCAAGTCGTCTTGGTTGCAGAAGGAGAGCAAGACAGAGGAAACGTCACCCTGACAACACTAAAGAGAGAGGACAACTCTAGGCATTCTACGCTCTTTTCACTGTTACTCAGAAGCTGGACCAAGATCGGAGCGGTTGTCAGCCTCAGTGTCCAGCATGTCACCCCTCCTCCCCCCCCCACCCCTTACTCTCTCATCCCCTCTCACCTATTCCCCCCGTCCCCTTCACCCTGTCGTCCCCCTGAGTCCTTGTCCAGAGAGAGAGAGAGAGAGAGAGACAGACAGACAGAGAGAGAGAGAGAGAGAGAAGAGAGAGAGAGAGAGAGAGAGAGAGAGAGAGAGAGAGAGAGAGAGGGAAAAAAAAAAAAAAAAAAGGATTCTGTGTGTGCGTGTACATGTGTGTGTGCGCGGGCGTGTGCGCGCGCACGTGTGTGTGTGCGTGCATGTGTATGCGTTTGAGTGCGTGTGAGATATGTAGATATTTACTTATCTGGTTGTTATCTAACCTTTAGTGTATGTTAATCGGGGAAATTAAAGTATATCAAACGAAACAAGTTTAGTAAGATTGGAGCATATGCATGCAGGGGGATGGGGGGGGGGGGGGGGGGGTTGCGGGGGGGGATGGGGGGGGTGGAAAGGGTGGAAAGGAACAGAGGAAGGGAGTGGGGGGGGGGGGGGGGGGCTAATATATCATATAATCGTAACTCTTTTATATCAATGTCGTACAACACAACAATTTTAGTTTAAAATACATCAGAGATAGATACCAAGTGGGCTGGAATTAAAAATTACAGAGAACATGCAAAGATGGTGCACTGGCTGACAATTGATCTGCTAACTTTATTTTAGGAACAAAGTGCCTAGCTCCTGGGCAGTGAAGAAGTAGATGGTTTACGGTAATTTGTTTGCCACATATGCAATGTATATTTTTAGAATACTTTGTTCTAAAAGCATTCAATCGGAACTTATACATCAAACTAGTAACATGTCTGGAATGCATTACAGATAAAATGTTTTAAAAAGGATTTCGGATTCGCTGCATTCTTTACTTGTACACAGTGTTGGTAATACTGACCATTTGTTTTTTTTGTGCAGTTCAGCAGCCTGATTTTGAGACACTTTTTCTATGCGCTGGTTAAATTCATGCAGATCTAGTTGAATGTCGAGATGCTGTGAACCTTCTAAATTTTTCGCGCTGCCTGTTTAGCCGCATGATCTGCCCACTCGTTGTGGGGTGATTCCGGAGTGAGAAGGAATCCAGCAAAAGGTAATACTGGTACCCTTTATAGACAACTCATGAATGATATGTTTTATTTCAATAGTCATTTCCAGTCGTTTTCTTATGCCTCGGGATTTAATGGCTTTGTAAAACAGACTTTGAATCCACACAGAATAAGATTTTGCATGTATCCGTCGAAAGATCTACAATGTAATTTAATGCCATAAGTATGGCTACAAGTTCAGCAGTAAAAATAGAATATGTTTACCAATGTAATATCGTTTTTTCTGTTTTTAATAAGGGTATTACAAAAGCTGCACCAGTATTTCCATCTTCAAGAACGGATCCATCGGTGTATATCTTTAGATAGTCTGTATACTTACTTTCCAAGTGGGAATTAACTAAACATTTTAATAGGTTAGGGAATGTTTTTTTTGATAAATCTGTGTGGTCAATGTCAAATATTGGTTGATTTTGTTCCCATTCTGGAAGTGGAGAAAAAAGAAGGTTTACTGCAACCTTTTTCCCGTTCAGCTCTGTATTACAAATAATATCTGAGGCATATGTATTAATGGACTTCAATGACTGTATTGTTCTAGCTCTTTTTTTGCAAAATCGGTTTCTGAATTAAGATTTTTTTTTCTTTATGTGAAAATGTTTCGTAAGCAGAAGTTTTAAGGATAAATTTCGCAGCTGAGGCTTTTCTTTGTTCATTGAGGGGTAGAACACCTGCTTCTCTGTAAGTTCCTAAAATTGACGCGTGTACTGGTACACCCAGAGCAAGTTTGTAAGCTTTGGAATCTATGCTCTGCAGTTTCTTTAAACAAGTGCGCAGGAGCGCTGAAAAAAAAACCTCCTGGGCATACGTCAGCCGTGATCGTACAAGGGAGGTAGCGAGAGATATTAGTGCTTTTGTGTCCTGTCCCCAGTGCTGTCTGCTTATTACCTTCAAAAAGTTCAGACTTTTTCTAGCTTTGTTTGTTATGTAGTCGATGTGGTAATTCCACGAAAGTTTTGAAGTGAGGTAGACGCCCAGAAATTTGACTATATTTGTGTATTTTATGATTGCACCATTAATAGTGAATTCAGGTAATTTATTGGGTCATAGCCTGAATTAAACAGCATGATTTTTGTTTTTTTCCAATGATAAGGTGAGTCCATTTTCTATCATAAAGTTGTTGATTTTATCAAGTTCACGTTGATACACTTTCTTTATATGGTTCAAAGCCCTGACTGGAGTTTTACGTTTCATTGTCACCTTCATCCACATACAAATATCATCAGCAAATTGAGCTAAAGTGGTATCTTTGGACAGGTCTTTCGGAAGATCAGCTAAAAAAAGATGTTAAAACAAAATTGGAGAAATAACCGATCCCTGAGGCAGACCCATACTTAGCTGTCTGGGGTTTGAATATGAATTTCCAAGCTTTACCTGTATAAACCTATTAGATAGAAAGCTGGCAATGTAAATTGTACGTGTTACCTGTTATGCCTATGTGTTTAAGTTTATAGAGAAGGCGAGTGTGCCAAACTTGATCGTATGCTTTTCGGACATCAAAAAATGTCGCTAGTATATTTTTTTCGTCTTGCGAACTGCTGCTTACTTTGGTTGTTAATTTAACGAGATGTTCAGTTGTAAATCTGCCTTTTCGAAAGCCAGCTTGGTTGACAGGTATTATTTTATATTTTTCGCAATAATGATCTAGTCTATTTAAAACAATCTTTTCCATTAGTTTGCATGTGTGGGGATGTTAAGGCGATTGGACGATAGCTGTTTTTTTCTGCTCTGGGCTTTCCTTGTTTGTGTATTGGAATGATGATTGAGTGTTTCCAGACGAGAGGGATACTACCATCAGACCAGCATTTCTGTAGGGAAAAAAAATGAAGAAATTCTATAACATTATTGGCAGGTGTCCCAACATTTCATTTGAGATTCCGTCTAAACCAACGGATGTTTTCTTCTTAAGACTTGAAATACATTCTTTTACTTCGTACAATGTTATATCAGCATTTATATACGATTCAGTTATATTATTGTTTCTTTATGTGTTTCTATTTTTTCTTGATTTTCTCTATATGTCCTGTCTTTATCTGACAGTCCAGTATTGTACTATAATTTGCAAATTTCAGCAAATTCTTCAGCTTTTTCTAGATTTGTAGGTATCTCCGAGTTGTCCAGTTTGATAGGACACTGTGGCAAGTTAATTCCATTCTTCATAGTTTTTAGTTTTTCCCAGACTTTTTGCATGTCCTTGTGATTTGATACTTCATTTGTGCAAAAAAATAGACCAATATTGCCTTTTTGCTTGTGCATTAAACATATTGGCTTTGTTTTTTGCTTTTTTCATCTCTAAATGATTTGGGACAGACTTATCTCTTAAAATACATTTTAAATTTTGATATCTTTTCCTCCTTTGCTTCTTCGCAAGCTTGGTTCCACCAAATATTTCCCGAATGCTTGTGAGATCTTACTGACTTGCACCGCGGGATAGATTCATCTGCAGCATCTAGAACTGCATTTGTAAATATACTTGGGTACTTTGTCTTTGGTTAGATCTGTTGCTTGAGATTTCTTAGTTTCAAAAGCAAGTGACAATAGGTAAATGATCACTATGTAGGTTGTCATCAAGTGTATTCCAGCTGCAGACAGGTGCCACATCTGGGGACACTAAAGTGAGATCGATGGCACTCGCTCTATGACTAGGATTATCAGGAATACGAGCATGTGTGTGTGTGTGTGTGTGTGTGTGTGTGTGTGTGTGTGTGTGTGTGCGCGTGTGTGTGTGTGTGTGTGCGTGCGTGCGTGCGTGCGTGTGATTGTGTGTGTGTGTGTGTGTGTGTGTGTGTGAGTGCGCCCGTGCGCACGCGCATGCGAGCATATGTCTGTATGTGTAAGTGTGTGTGTGTGTGTGTGTGTGTGTGCGTGTGTGCGTGTGTGTGTGTGCGTGTATGTGTGTGCATGCATGCGTCCATGTGTCTTTTTGTGTCTGTCGATGTGTTTACAGCTCTTAATAAACAGAAACACGATGTCTGATCAGTAAATCCCCTGGAGGATTCACCACATATATGTGCCGTCTGTTCATACTTACTGCATTTAGAGGTGAACGACCCACCCTTCTGCTTTGTACCCTCCCCCCCCCCCCCCCCAAAAAAAAGAAAAAAAAAAGAAAGAAAGAAAAAAGAAAAAAAAGAAAAAAAAAAAACAGGACTTGGAGAAACTTGTAGCGCAACGCATTAAAAAAAAAATCTTGTTAGTGTAGTAATTTGATCTCTGATTCAGCTTTATTTAATATTAAGATATAATTCACCTTTAGTACAAAGAATGGAAAAGGGTAGAGGTTAGACACGACGTCTTTTTTCTAATTATATACCACCATTTAAAAAAAAAATCTTATTATGTACCATCACCGTTTTTTTTTTTTTTTTTTTCAAAGCGCGCACTATAGATAGAAACGTGTTTTGATTGGTGGAGAAGGTGGTCACCATTCTCAGTCTCACGTCTGCCAGTCAGGAGACTCGGAAAATTGCACGCACACTTTATGAATATGAAACTAAACCAACAGCCGTCAGCCGTGATTATGGATGATGGAGAGCACTCCCCCTCCCCCCACTACTCCCCAAGCCTTCCTCCCCCCCTCCCCCCCCCCATCCCCCCATTGCCCATTCACCCCCTTTCTTCACCCTGTTTTCTTCCTCTCTGATTCCGGAAACAAAAGAAATCCGGAAGCGGCTTAAAAGGCGAATTTCGAAAAAAAAAAAAAAAATCATAAGAACAAACACACCAATAAAGTATTGTCCACAGCATGTGATTATGCACTGGACTTGTATCATGTTTCAACTGTTTATGCTGGAACGCCAAGGATTTCTGCGTGAAGCCCGCCATAATCATTACTTGTTTCTTTTTGTGTCCTCCGGACTCGACTATTGCCATCCTCTGTCGTGTGTCTGCCTACTGCACGTCATCGATGTAAATGCCAGAAACGCCCAGATTTGAGCAGTCAGACTTGCTCTGGAAGCAAAGAAGCGTGACCGTGGCATCTAGTGGAGAGTGTCGCAGCCCCGGAAAGAGAAAGACATTGATATTTACAGTGTGTTGGCGACATATCTGTATGCTCGTGGGTTCTTGAACCCCAGGATGAATGTTTTTTCGTTCTTTTTCTTTGGCTCACATTCACCAGACCATCAGATTCGTTCTTTCAACAGACACAAAGAGTAGTAGTAGTAGTAGTAGTAGTAGTAGTATAGAGAAGATGTGTTAGATAACGACAGCAATAGAAACCGATGCATCTTCTATGATTAACAAAGAATACGTAGATTAACTAACAACAGGCCTGTAGTATCGTTTGATGAAGCACTTACCGGTTGCGGTAATGTTGCTCTTTCATGTTGACGTTCAAAGTTCCACGGTGATCTAAGAGGGAATTTCAGGTACAGGCAGGTGCACAGCGGTAAAAGCCGAACACAAGGAGGCAGTGGAAGAATATTAGAACAAGGAGAGAGAGAGAGAGAGAGAGAGAGAGAGAGAGAGAGAGAGAGAGAGAGAGAGAGTGAGTGAGTGTGTGTGTGTGTGTGTGTGTGTGTGTGTGTGTGTGTGTGGTGGTGGTGGTGGTGGTGGTGGTGTGTGTGTGTGTGTGTGTGTGTGTGTGTGTGTGTGTGTGTGTGTGAGAGAGAGAGAGAGAGAGAGAGTGAGTGTGAGTGTGTATGTGTGTGTGTGTGTGTGTGTGTGTGTGTATGTGTGTGCGTGTGCGTGCGTGTGTGTGTGTGTGTGTGTGTGTGTGTGTGTGTGTGTGTGTGTGTGTGTGTGTGTGTGTGTGTTCTTCATTTTTGTCTCTGTTGTACATTGACATATATGTCGGGCTTCGTCGCTCACTGAATTCTGTTAGCTTCGCTGCTGTTAGTAGGAAGCCGTCGAGATTGTACCTACTGGCTTCAGAAAATTCCCAGTTGGATACATAAACTTCACATTTTGACACAGGCACGTGAAAAAAAAAGGCGTGGGGCATAGCCAGGGGCCTATTTTAGCTTGTACAGGAGACTGTAGGATCACAACTGGAGTATGCTAATTCTGTCTGTTATCCATGTTTATAACAAGGCAATCAGTTTTGATTAAGATGGAAAGAGGAAACAACATCAGTACAAAGGATTCAAAAGTGTTCATGTAGTGGTAGACTTGGCTCTTATTAGCCACTTTGAAAGCAAGAAGAATTAGAACTGGTCTTATTCAAACTTTCCTGATAAAAAAAAAAAAAACGAAGACGACTTGAATGTACTTCACTTCTTCACATTATCAAGCTAGTGTCGTGAGGCATGTGTACAGTGCACATAAGCACTCGGTTCCCAGCGTCAGTGCGAACCGGAAGTGCGCTTCGCTTGAGAAATCCTCGTCGCCAGCAGACGATAGTCTGCCAATCTCCCATCAGACGAATTTCAATCCCCGAGAAAGATGAACACACCACCTCAAGTTTTCAACACCTCAAGCACCAGAAGTCGACAACTGTACAAAGCAATCGGCCTTTACATCTTTTCCGGGTTTCCTCGTTCTCGCTAGCAGGCCAGATCAGCGACGAGAGACTAACCTGTTATTGTCGTCTGCTCTGAGCGTAGCAAGCGGATAGCGCTTACACCGAGCCTTTCCTTCATTATCCGGACGGTGGGTTCCATCGAAGTCGCCTTCCAGAACGAGATCTACAGGTCTGTAGTGCCCAGACATCGTTCCAGTGTTTGTAGGGTAAGTCGCACTGCGTGTGCATGCGTGTTTATGGGCATGAGTGTTTGTGGGCATGAGCGTTAGTGTGCACAGGTGTTTCTATATTGATTAAGTGAAGTTACAGCACTAGGCAGGGTTAGTTAGCTCAAGACATCCCTTGAAAGTGTATAGCAAAACATTTTGTTGGTGTAGGTGTGGGAGGCCAGTAGCCGAGTTTGTGCAAACACATAGTGCTGTCCATATGTCGGTGATTGTATTGATCCTCAGCACAAGCACTAACATAACACAAGCAGTAAGTTACGATTTCACACCACCGTGCGAACTCCAATAGGCAGCGTAAGGAAGTGGATTGGGGATACTAAAAATACACAATAGAACACATACATGAAGAAGCTCTAGAATCAGGTGTTCAATTAAAATAGTGGCTTTGAAAATTAACACAGCCACAGCCCGAGCTTAGGTAGATGTTGCCAGGGATAGAGCCTAAGAAGGCTTCTCAGTTGGTACGAATTAGAGAAAGGGAGGGGGAAATCACAGTCACCACTTTAATGGCAGTCCTTCATGGTAAGGTCAGTGATGTCCTCCTAACTCTGGGGATCAGGGGGAGCTGTGAGAGGCTCAACGATGTCTGGATTTGAAGAATAAAGTAGGTAGCACCACTGGTCGTGATAACCTCACATCTCGGGAGTTTTCTCCTTGATTGTTGCAGTGTTTGAGCATAATTTAGTACATGAGCATAACATTTTCTGAGTCAGCGTGTGCTTTCTTTTTGTTTTTATAGAGTATTAAGCGAATTACAACTTTTGAAAGTTGGTGATCAGTACGGGCTGTACGTCGGTCGAAAAGTCTGCCCGTGCCGAGGCTGCTCTCTGCTCCGCGGAAACATTTCTAGGAAATTTCACTGCGGACTTTCTATGGTGCCTTGTATCAACTACTGTCCACTGCCCACACCCATCACACAACCTGTCCACTGCCCACACCCATCACATGACCTGTCCACTGTCCACACCCATCACATGACTGTCCACTGCCCACACCCATCACACGACCTGTCCACTGTCCACACCAATCCCCATGACCTGTCCACTGTCCACACCCATCACATGACCTGTCCACTGTCCACACCCATCACATGACCTACCCTCCACTATCCACACCCATCACATGACCTACTCTCCACTATCCACACCCATCACATGACCTGTCCACTGCCCACACCCATCACATGACCTGTCCACTGTCCACACCCATCACATGACCTGTCCACTGTCCACCCCATCACATGACCTGTCACACTGTCCACACCCATCACATGACCTGTCCACTGTCCACACCCATCACATGACCTGTCCACTGTCCACACCCATCACATGACCTGTCCACTGTCCACACCCATCACATGACCTGTCCACTATCCACACCCATCACATGACCTGTCCACTGTCCACACCCATCACATGACCTGTCCATTGTCCACACCCATCACATGACCTGTCCACTGTCCACACCCATCACACGACCTGTCCACTGTCCACACACCCATCACATGACCTACTGTCCACACCCATCACATGACCTACTGTCCACTGTCCACACCCATCACATGACCTGTCCACTGCCCACACCCATCACACGACCTGTCCACTGTCCACATACATCACATGACCTACTGTCCACTGTCTACACCCATCACATGACCTACTGTCCACACCCATCACATGACCTACTGTCCACTGTCCACACCCATCACATGACCTGTCCACTGCCCACACACACATCACATGACATGTCCACGGCCCACACCCATCACATGACCTACTGTCCACACCCATCACATGACCTACTGTCACACACCCATCACATGACCTACTGTCCACTGCCCACATCCATCACATGACCTACTGTCCACACCCATCACATGACCTACTGTCTACTGTCCACACCCATCACATGACCTGTCCACTGCCCACACCCATCACATGACCTGTCCACTGCCCACACCCATCACATGACCTGTCCACTGCCCACACCCATCACATGACCTACTGTCCACTGTCCCACACCATCACATGACCTGTCCACTGTCCACACCCATCATATGACCTGTCCACTGTCCACACCCATCACATGACATGTCCACTGTCCACACTCATCACATGACCTGTCCACTGCCCACACCCATCACACGACGACCTGTCCACTGCCCACACCCATCACATGACCTGTCCATTGTCCACACCCATCATATGACCTGTCCACTGCCCACACTCATCACATGAACTACCGTCCACTGTCCACATCCATCACATGACCTACTGTCCACACCCATCACATGACCTACTGTCCACTGTCCACACCCATCACATGACCTACTGTCCACTGTCCACACCCATCACATGACCTGTCCACTGCCCACACTCATCATATGAACTACCGTCCACTGTCCACACCCATCACATGATCTACTGTCCACACCATCACATGACCTACTGTCCACTGTCCACACCCATCACATGACCTGTCCACTGCCCACACTCATCACATAACCTGTCCTCTGCCCACACCCATCACATGATCTACTGTCCACACCCATCACATGACCTGTCCACTGTCCACACCCATCACATGACCTGTCCACTGTTCACACCCATCACATGACCTGTCCTCTGCCCACACCCATCACATGACATGTCCACTGTCCACACACCCATCACATGACCTGTCCATTGCCCACACCCATCACATGACCTGTCCACTGTCCACACCCATCACATGACCTGTCCCACTGTCCACACCCATCACATGACCTGTCCACTGCCCACACCCATCACATGAGCTACTGTTCACACCCATCACATGACCTGTCCACTGCCCACACCCATCACATGACCTGTCCACTGTCCACACCCATCACATGGACCTGTCCACTGCCCACACCCATCACATGACCTACTGTCAACTGTCCACATCCATCACACGACCTGTCCACTGTCCACACACATGACATGACCTTCCACTGTCCACACCCATCACATGACCTGTCCACTGTCCACACCCATCACATGACCTGTCCACTGCCCACACCCATCACATGAGCTACTGTTCACACCCATCACATGACCTGTCCACTGCCCACACACCCATCACATGACCTGTCCACTGTCCACACCCATCACATGACCTGTCCACTGCCCACACCCATCACATGACCTACTGTCAACTGTCCACATCCATCACACGACCTGTCCACTGTCCACACACATGACATGACCTTCCACTGTCCACACCCATCACATGACATGTCCACTGTCCACACCCATCACATGACCTGTCCACTGCCCACACCATCACATGACCTGTCCACTACCCACACCATCACATGACATGTCCACTGCCCACACCCATCACATGACCTGTCCACTGTCCACACCCATCACATGACCTGTCCACTGTCCACACACCCATCACATGCCCTGTCCACTGTCTACACCCATCACATGACCTGTCAACTGCCTACACCCATCCCATGACCTGTCCACTGTCCACAACCCATCACATGACCTACCGTCCACTGTCCACACCCATCACATGACCTGTCCACTGCCCACACCCATCACATGACCTGTCCACTGTCCACACCCATCACATGACCTACCCTCCACTGTCCACACCCATCACATGACCTGTCCACTGCCCACACCCATCACATGACCTGTCCACTGCCCACACCCATCACATGACCAGTCCACTGCCCACACCCATCACATGACCTGTCCACTGTCCCACACCCATCACATGACCTACTGTCCACTATCCACACCCATCACATGACCTACTGTCCACTGTCCACACCCATCACATGACCTGTCCACTGTCCACACCCATCACATGACCTGTCCACTGTCCACACCCATCACATGACCTGTCCACTGTCCACACCCATCACATGACATGTCCACTGTCCACACCCATCACATGACCTGTCCACTGTCCACACCCATCACATGACCTGTCCACTGCCCACATCCATCACATGACCTACTGTTCACTGTCCATACCCATCACATGACCTGTCCACTTACCACACCCATCACATGACTTACTGTCCACTGTCCACATCCATCACATGACCTTCTGTGCACTGGCCACACCCATCACTTGACCTACTGTCCACTGCCCACACCCATCACATGACCTGTCCACTGTCCACACCCATCACATGACCTACCCTCCACTGCCCACACCCATCACATGACCTACCCTCCACTGCCCACACCCATCTCATGACCTTCCGTCCACTGTCCACATCCATCACTTGACCTACTGTCCATTGTCCCACACCATCACATGACCTACCCTCCACTATCCACACCCATCACATGACCTACCCTCCACTATCCACACCCATCACATGACCTTCCGTCCACTGTCCACATCCATCACATGACATGTCCACTGTCCACACCCATCACATGACCTGTCCACTGTCCACACCCATCACATGACCTGTCCACTGTCCACACCCATCACATGACCTGTCCACTGTCCACACCCATCACATGACCTGTCCACTGCCCACACCCATCACATGACCTACTGTTCACTGTCCATACCCATCACATGACCTGTCCACTGCCCACACCCATCACATGACCTACTGTCCACTGTCCACATCCATCACATGACCTTCTGTCCACTGGCCACACCCATCACTTGACCTACTGTCCACTGTCCACACCCATCACATGACCTACTGTCCACTGTCCACACCCATCACATGACCTACCCTCCACTGCCCACACCCATCACATGACCTGTCCACTGTCCACACCCATCACATGACCTACTGTCCACTGCCCACACCCATCACATGACCTACTGTCCACTGTCCACACCCATCACATGACCTACTATCCACTGTCCACACCCATCACATGACCTGTCCATTGTCCACACCCATCATATGACCTGTCCACTGCCCACACTCATCACATGAACTACCGTCCACTGTCCACATCCATCACATGACCTACTGTCCACACCCATCACATGACCTACTGTCCACTGTCCACACCCATCACATGACCTACTGTCCACTGTCCACACCCATCACATGACCTGTCCACTGCCCACACTCATCATATGAACTACCGTCCACTGTCCACACCCATCACATGATCTACTGTCCACACCCATCACATGACCTACTGTCCACTGTCCACACCCATCACATGACCTGTCCACTGCCCACACTCATCACATAACCTGTCCTCTGCCCCCACACCCATCACATGATCTACTGTCCACACCCATCACATGACCTGTCCACTGTCCACACCCATCACATGACCCTGTCCACTGTCCACACCCATCACATGACCTGTCCCTCTGCCCCACACCCATCACATGACATGTCCACTGTCCACACCCATCACATGACCTGTCCATTGCCCACACCCATCACATGACCTGTCCACTGTCCACACCCATCACATGACCTGTCCACTGTCCACACCCATCACATGACCTGTCCACTGCCCACACCCATCACATGAGCTACTGTTCACACCATCACATGACCTGTCCACTGCCCACACCCATCACATGACCTGTCCACTGTCCACACCCATCACATGACCTGTCCCACTGCCCCACACCCATCACATGACCTACTGTCAACTGTCCACATCCATCACACGACCTGTCCACTGTCCACACACATGACATGACCTTCCACTGTCCACACCCATCACATGACCTGTCCACTGTCCACACCCATCACATGACCTGTCCACTGCCCACACCCATCACATGAGCTACTGTTCACACCCATCACATGACCTGTCCACTGCCCACACCCATCACATGACCTGTCCCTGTCCACACCCATCACATGACCTGTCCACTGCCCACACCCATCACATGACCTACTGTCAACTGTCCACATCCATCACACGACCTGTCCACTGTCCACACACATGACATGACCTTCCACTGTCCACACCCATCACATGACCTGTCCACTGTCCACACCCATCACATGACCTGTCCACTGCCCACACCATCACATGACCTGTCCACTACCCACACCATCACATGACATGTCCACTGCCCACACCCATCACATGACCTGTCCACTGTCCACACCCATCACATGACCTGTCCACTGTCCCACACCCATCACATGACCTGTCCACTGTCTACACCCATCACATGACCTGTCAACTGCCTACACCCATCCCATGACCTGTCCACTGTCCACACCCATCACATGACCTACCGTCCACTGTCCACACCCATCACATGACCTGTCCACTGCCCACACCCATCACATGACCTGTCCACTGTCCACACCCATCACATGACCTACCTCCACTGTCCACACCCATCACATGACCTGTCCACTGCCCACCCACACCCATCACATGACCTGTCCACTGCCCACACCCATCACATGACCTGTCCACTGCCCACACCCATCACATGACCTGTCCACTGTCCACACCCATCACATGACCTACTGTCCACTATCCACACCCATCACATGACCTGTCCACTGTCCACACCCATCACATGACCTGTCCACTGTCCACACCCATCACATGACCTGTCCACTGTCCCACACCCATCACATGACATGTCCACTGTCCACACCCATCACATGACCTGTCCACTGTCCACACAACCATCACATGACCTGTCCACTGCCCGCATCCATCACATGACCTACTGTTCACTGTCCATACCCATCACATGACCTGTCCACTTACCACACCCATCACATGACTTACTGTCCACTGTCCACATCCATCACATGACCTTCTGTGCACTGGCCACACCCATCACTTGACCTACTGTCCACTGCCCACACCCATCACATGACCTGTCCACTGTCCACACCCATCACATGACCTACCCTCCACTGCCCACACCCATCACACATGACCTACCCTCCACTGCCCACACCCATCTCATGACCTTCCGTCCACTGTCCACATCATCACTTGACCTACTGTCCATTGTGTCCACACCCATCACATGACCTACCCTCCACTATCCACACCCATCACATGACCTACCCTCCACTATCCACACCCATCACATGACCTTCCGTCCACTGTCCACATCCATCACATGACATGTCCACTGTCCACACCCATCACATGACATGTCCACTGTCCACACCCATCACATGACCTGTCCACTGTCCACACCCATCACATGACCTGTCCACTGTCCACACACCCATCACATGACCTGTCCACTGCCCACACCCATCACATGACCTACTGTTCACTGTCCATACCCATCACATGACCTGTCCACTGCCCACACCCATCACATGACCTACTGTCCACTGTCCACATCCATCACATGACCTTCTGTCCACTGGGCCACCCATCACTTGACCTACTGTCCACTGTCCACACCCATCACATGACCTACTGTCCACTGTCCACACCCATCACATGACCTACCCTCCACTGCCCACACCCATCACATGACCTGTCCACTGTCCACACCCATCACATGACCTACTGTCCACTGCCCACACCCATCACATGACCTACTGTCCACTGTCCACACCCATCACATGACCTACTATCCACTGTCCACACCCATCACATGGACTACCCTCCACTATCCATATCCATCACATGACCTTCTGTCCACTGGCCACACCCATCACTTTACCTACTGTCCACTGTCCACACTCATCACATGACCCCTCCACTGCCCACACCCATCACATGACCTACCCCCCCCCCCCCCCACACACACACACACACACTGCCCGCACCCACTCGTTAACCCGCCGTCTTCCTTCCTTCAAATCCAAAGACAGGAACGACTCCGTCTCGTCCCATTCAGCATCAGCGAGTCGAACGGCATACCGCCTCACGTGGTCGCATTACCCTCTATTCGAAGGCTTTACGATCAGAACCGTTCATCAGTCACACACTCCCCTATCGCCCATCTTCCCTCACCCCCCCCCCCCCCCTACTACTTCTTTAGCCTCCTGATCCCCAATTCCTCCTGCCCACCACTGGTTTGTAAAGATCTGCACTTTCCCTGCCCGCATCTCCCTTTGTTTCCGTTCGTTTCCTCCGCCCGCATGCGCCGATGTCTGACTTCCGGGCAGCCGTTATTCGACGTATTACCACCGGAACTTCCGCATAGTGTGTCCTGCCACGATGGCGGACCCATCAGACAGACGATGGGGGTAGGGGGGGGGGGGGGGGGGCGTGAAAGCAAGAAAGAAGAGACAGTGATTAAGAGAAGAACGCACCGATAAGAAAAGAAAACGAGGAGAGCGCTGGAGGGGAGGAAGGAAGGAGAGTGACGGTTGAGAGTGGGGGAAGAGAGATACAAAGAGAGAGGGAGAGGGAAGACATCGGCGGACAAAAGGGGGGTAGGGGGAGAGAGACAGGGAGTCGTTTGGGGGTGACGGTTTGGCAGTGATTAAGAGACAAAAGCAGTGACTTCTTGATTTATCATCAAACATGGGCGGTTTGTTCTGTTTTCATCCTCCTCTGTATCAGACGCACTTAGAAAATTCATTGAATTCAAGAATTGTGTTGTCAACACCACATCATTCAGGCGTTATTTTCACACATATGAATAATAGATACCCTGCGCCGCCATTCCCATTCATGCGTGGAAGCGGTTTTTGACGGTAAGATAGAAATTGCCCTGGCTGGTTTATGTGTGTGTGTTCAAGTTTCCTTTATCACATTCCTGGCTTTTCTTTTTTCTTTTTTGTCACCGTCATGTGATTTGGAGTAAACACACGGTGGCCAAAATTGTGACCAGTGTCCTAATCATGTATGAGCTCTCGCTAATTTTGTCTTGGTCACTTTTTATGTCTTCTCTTTCTTTGTTCTTTTTCGTGGTGATTCTTGAATATGGCCTATCAACAATTCACGTCCTTTTGAATTAGTATGTAATGCACAATTTGCGTCTACTCTTCAAAGAGAAATAAGTTTCGAAGATACAACATAGCTTACGTATAGGAACAACAACAACAAAAACATAAGGATATTATCCACATTTGGGTATAATTTCGGTTTCTAGCGAAGGCTTTCAATTCGCGTTTTGAATGGTTACTACGTTACACGAGTTTATAAGACTGTTTTTCTTGTTGTTGTTGTTGTTGTTGTTGTTGTCTTTCCCCGACGATGACTGAAACTCCTATGAACGCTAGCGCACCAAACTTAGAACACTACCCCGCGGACAACACTACCAAGGGAAGTCATCCAGTGAGAACTGGAAGAGAAAACCCCAGGGGATAACTTTCGTTCAAAAGATAGCTCCTTTCTTCACACTTACTACTCAACACTCGAAGGATTAAATCTGGAACATCTAGAAAGAAGATGATCTTGCGAAGGGGATTACGTGAACGGTGTGATATTGTTACCCAGTGCTCCGCTCTAGCCATTGAGCTAACTATGATTTTGGTTCTCCAACCATTCACGTTAGTCCCTTCCCACTATTATATACTATCTATACGCCCCAAATCTGATCCCTGTTGAGTGTTGAGTTAATATAATAAGTCGGGTTTCTTTCAATGTGCCAAATTCTGCGTTCTGTTACGACAACACTGAGCGTGAAGGTGTTTTTGTTTTTGTTTTATTTTGTTTTGAATTGCGTCTCATGTTGATCCTGAGAGAGAAAGAAAACACGGCGGGGAGAAACCACGTTTGAAGGCGAGTCAAGGGGAGCTCCATTCCTGTGTAGCGTGATTCCGCTGTGTAACCCTGTGCATTTCTTGAGCAGTCCCGGTTGGTTGTTAGACTTCCAGTGCAACTCTAGAATCGCCTCCGGCCTCCAAGAAAGCTACAGAACGCACATGCTCATGATTTAGCGCCACGCTTTCAAAGCACAGTCAAGGAGACGATTGTCGTTTATGTTTTGCGTTCGCCATCATAGACTTCGCCGTCGCCATTACTATCACCATCGCCAGCACCGCCTCATATCGCAACTGCCAAGTACAGATGTCCTGACGTTTGACCGGAAAACGTCTCCATAGTCTAAAAGAGAACGTTATCAGAACAGACCCCCCTCCCCCCCCCCCCCCCCCCCCCCCCCCACCCCCCCCCATCTCGTCCACCCCCACACGAAAGGGGGAGGGAAAGGTGGGAGAAGAAGGAGGAGAGGAAGGCGCCGGAAGAGGGCGGAGAGCTGATTTCATTCACAGCTCGCGCGCGCGTAGCACGGTTTTTTCTTTTTCCAAAAAGATCAAATAAATATCCGTGTGTGCGTAGGCGCCGCGCCGCGTGTTACGAGATGCGACAAACAAAAGAAACGGGTGTAGGGTGGAGGAGCTGGAGGTAGTGTCGTGGAATGGAATGGAACACGTTCACGGCCAGAGCGTGGCTGCCAAGTATCAAATGTGAAGTTGAAGGCTAGCCAGAAATAACGCCGAGGGTCCGTCCGTCCGTCGCTCTTCTTACTGCACCGAGATTAGCTGCCCTCGTTTGACGCTCGTTCTGTCTGTCGCTATTAAAATCGTGTTCGTTTGAGAAAAGTTGATCTTTGTAAACAATTCTCCCAAGGTCTTGTGGAGAAAAAAAACACAACAAAAACCGTTGGGAGGTGAGGGTGGGCGTGAGCAGGGGCAGAGAGGTAGAGTGGGATGAGGAGCGGAGTGAGGTAAAGAATGGATGGGGGGGGGGGGGGGGGGGGGGGGGGGGGGGGGTGAGGGAGATGTGATGATTACATCCTGTGAAATCTGAGAGGTCTTTCCCCATACACAGGTACGTACGTGTGTGTGTGTGTGTGTGTGTGTGTGTGTGTGTGTGTGTGTGTGTGTGTGTGTGTGATGAATGAGTGAGTGATCAAACTTCATTACAACTTGGAACTTCAAATGCTGCTGCAGCTAATAATAGTAATAATAATGATGATAGCAATAATAGTAATGATAATGATAATAATGATAAAAACAATAAGGTATAAGAGATTAAACCAATAAAATGCAGTGTGAATTTATTGCTCTACAGGGTCTCATTTTTTCTCAAAAGAAATGTCTTACAGCATTATATGTACATGTAGTAGATATGGTATACTGTCAAGGGAGCGAAACCTCTGACAAAGGGCCTTTAAGCGCTTTAGACGACAAGACTGCTGTGCGTAGTGGAGAAATAGGTAATCGGCCGACCGATTAGCAGCAGCGCCCTCGCCTACCCGCATAGGTCGAACTGTGGCAAGGAGGTTGAAGTGGTCAGGTAACTACTTGTCACGTGATAGATGGCATCTAAGGTAGCTAGGACCCATCCCGAGTTCGAACCTTCCCGATAGCAAAAGGGAGGAAAATTTATCCACTAGGACCTCTGAGTATCAGGTGGGTGCTACAGGCCCAGTCAGTCAGCAGAAGTTGCTGTGTAAACAGACCTTGAAGAACAGGAGTCTTGGGCTTGTTCAGCATGTATTGCTGTGGGGCACTGTGTTGATGTTTTGTCAGGCTCGTTGAATGCGTGGGGACGTCATTGTCGTAGCTTCTCTAGGATAATTACTGTGTGAAAGTGACTCCCGAAGTCGGCGGGAATTTTCGATGTCCATTTGGTGCGAAGTGTTTGTTTTGTTTGCTAAGCTATTTTGTAGGGATGCGTGTAAATGCTGACGTGTGGAAGAATGTAGCTAGAGGGGAATTCCGTGTACATGTGAACAAGGTGGTAGAGAAGACACACGGACAAAAGGCATCCCTATATAAACTGAAATGGAGAACGGCAGAAAAAAAAAAACCCACCACCACGAGAGAGAGAGAGAGAGAGAGAGGGGGGGGGGGGGGGAGAAGAGAGTGAGCAGGACAGACAGGGCCGAAAGAAACGTGGCCTGGGCAACAGGAGTGGCTGCAAGGTCCTAGGCATAAAAGACAAGCCGAGAAAGAAAAAGTTCGAAATCCAGAGGTGGGGTGAAAAAGACAAAGAAAGAAGATTTCTACGTCGAGTCCCCAGAAACGACCACGGAGATTCAGTCCTGGAACCTGGTGCCAGACAACCAAAGGCGTCACTATCACCCAGTGCTGAAGAAAATTCGAAGGTGGTGTGGTATACTAGTGTGTGTGTGTGTGTGTGTGTGTGTGTGTGTGTGTGTGTGTGTGTGTGTGTGTGTGTGAAAGCCTGGCCAGGTAAGAAGTCTTTCTGAGTTTAAAACCCGGGATTAAGAAAGATTGATCTGTTATGTTTTGATAATATTCCTTGTTTGTGTGCATGTGGACTTGTCATGTGTAATTATAAGTAGAGTAGGAGCTGTAATTCTTGCGAATGACATCCCATTCCAACCAAGGTTATCACAGCGTGAGTGCAGTGATAACCTTGGTGTGGTAAGCCTGACTAATACATCACACTTAGTTCACTTAAGCAATGCCATCACGATTTCCCCCGTCCTGGACATACACCTTATAACCATATGTAAAGGTTGCTCTTAATAAGCCTACGTCGATGGCACACGGATATTAATCTTATTTCTGGCGATTACCTCTATCGAATATCTAATGTAAATTTGAACACGACCAAGCCCTTTCTAAAATCTGAAATCTGACAGACGTTGGGGGCAAAGTTCTAAAAGTGAATTCTCGAACATTTCACTACTTTACCCGAACTCCAGAAACGAAAACGAACGAAGTTCTTTCATACAAAAAAGTGCGTACATCCGGTACACACACACCCCTCCTCCTTCCTTCTCTTTCTCCCTCTCTCTCTGTCTCTCTCTGTCTCTCTGTCTCTCTCTCTCTCTCTCTCTCTCTCTCTCTCTCTCTCTCATATAAATCACATCCTGGGCTTAACGAGGTAATCAACATCCGTCTATTTGCAGGAAACGTAGCCGATAACAGACGCACATTAATAGCACAATTTAAGTTGCTGTCTGTTTATTAAAATCTATAGGTGAGATCTTTCGCTGTTTTGGTTGTTTACACCCAAGACATTCTTCAAGACAGATAGATTCACAACATCAAAAGGCCTTGAGAACTATCCATAAAACTTAGCTTTAGCAAACAAACGGTTTGTAGGGCCTGTTAGACAATGGAATATTTTGAGAAAAACTTCAAGTAATTTTTGGTGCAAATACAGTTATCATTTCGGCGCAAGACACAACTTTTTTTGTTTGTTTGTAAATTTGTTTGTGCGTGTGTTTGAAGCTTTCCTAATAAAATCCGTGAAGGCTGCAGCAAAACATAAATGAGTGAACAATAAAATCCCTAAATACTTTCAGACATTGCTATCAAAGCAACATTTAATCTTTCTCTCATACCCAGGTGGCTGCTTGTCCAGAACGCTATCATATAATTTTTTTCCTACTTTATATCAAAACTTTAGTGGAAACTGCCAACAGAAACTTATTTCAACTCTGTGTGTGTGTGTGTGTGTGTGTGTGTGTGTGTGTGTGTGTGTTAGACTGAAGAGCTGTGCAGTGTCGCACATGATACTGGTCAAGAAGGGTCAATGTGCTGACGGACTGAGCGATGAACGAATCACGGTGCACGACAGGACAAGTCAACGGTCAATGTGCTGACGGACCGAGCATGAAACAATCACCGTGCACGACAGGACAACCACAACATTTGTCTTCGAGCCAACAGCGAGGCTTGAAAGTAAGGTATGTGCGCTCTCTCTCCCTTCCTCCTCCTTCTTTCTGTGTGCGTGCGTGTGTGTGTGTGTGTGTGTGTGTGCGCGCGCGCGCGCGCACCCGCGCGCGCGTATATATGTATATGTATGTTTCTGTCTGTCTGTCTGCCTGCCTGTCTGTCTGTCTGCCTGTCTCTCTCCCCCTCTCTCACTCTATCTGTCAGTCTGTCTGTCTCTCTCTCTCTCTCTCTCTCTCTCTCTCTCTCTCTCTCTCTCTCTCTCTCTCCAAAGCAAGAGAAGGATTGTAAACAGAGTTTTTATACTGTCTCTGTCCCCCCCCCCCCCCCAACCTCTCTCTCTCTCTCTCTCACGCACACACACACACACACACACACACACGTACGCACACACGCATGCACGCACGCACGACAACACACACACACACACACACACACACACACACACACACACACACACACACACACACACACCAATACGCACATACGTACGTATGCACGCGCGCGCGCACACACACCCACCACACACTCGCTCTCTCTCTCTCTCTCTCACACACACACAC